>CM056720.1:123859865-124081235 GCA_029844215.1 Przewalskia tangutica
TTGTTATGATGATCTCGTTATTGTGTGCTATGGATAGCATTGTGATATGTGTGAGTTAGAATCGTGGTTAGTTGGAAGGATACGTGTGGAGCATGGTAAGTGTGGACCTTAGACTATTTCACGGTGAGACCTTAGAGGTAAGGTCGTCTTGAGTAAAAGATTCGTTTTATGTTTGACCTTTTTAAGGGTGAGTAGTATCGTGGGATTTATTTGTGTGATAAGTCAGTGGGTAGTGTGAGATAGAAGTGGTAGCTTTCGTGATGTGAATTAGTAAGATTGTTCGAATCGGGAACAAGAGTTTAGGCAGTTGAAGTCGGGTTTAGGACCATTTCGGGTCAACCCAGAACGGTTTTGGGTGGGGTCGATTAGGGTGGTCACTTGGTGGTAGGGTCACGAGGGTGCTAGGCGAAGTTTAGGCGACCATCGATGAGTTTGTGGATGTGTTAGACGAATCGTTCGTGAAGGCGGTAATGGCCTTGGGGATACGCTAGTAAGATGACCAAGTTTGGAGGTGGTGACTCGAGGTTTTGGGAAGCTGACGATGGTGAAGTGTGAGTACGTATACTAGAAGAGTTCGTGTTCGAGAAGCGGCACGGCGAGTAAGGAAGGAAGATAACGTGTGTTATTTCGTGACCCAGTATAGCGTTGGCAATTTGTTAGAAGAGCTTCATCGATATCCGTCTTGTGAAGGAACATTCGGGCGAATGTTTCTAAGGAGGGAGAATGTTATACCCAGTATTTCAGTATGTATGCGAGGGCGTGCGTGCGAGAATCTGTGAAGATTGGAAAGGAAGAAAGAGGTGATTTTTCCACGGAAAAGTTTCCGTTTTTGTGAAGGAAAAAGGTTCGTTAATGGGAATTGGATTCCCAGTTTGGTATTCGACTTCTGGAATATTAGAGAATTATGGAATTTTATTTTGGAAATGGTCACGTGGGGCCCACGGAGAAATTCTCTACTAGTTTGTAGAACCAGCTTTGTTTTGAGATTTTGGCCATTGTGGATTTTTTTGAAAGACATTTTTGAGGGCGATAGGAGGGTGACCACGTGTCACCCCCGCCTGATGGCTTAGCGAAATGACGCTTTGTACCCGCAACACGGTTAGAGTCGTTTTTCGGCGAAGCGTTTTCGCGTAACTTGCGAAGGAAAATTAGGCTATGTCGTTTTGTTTTTGCGGATTTTTCCGAGAGGCGAAACGATGGACCAACGGGAGGGTGGCGTGTCACCGCGATGGAGACAAGTGGGGCGTGGCAGTAGATGAGGGCTTGTGGTGCTAGATATTTGTGTAGATATTTGTGAGGTTTTAAGGGTAGGGGCTAGGTGCACTTGGCTTGATCTTGGCCTTTCACTTGCCTTGCACTTGGCTAGATCTTGGCCATTGGTTGGCCTTTGGGTTTCTATAAATACCCCTTAGTTGATGAACTTTCTTCGTCAAAATCATTTTCAAGTCTTGAAATCTCCCCCTTTGTGAGTTGAAATCGTCAAAGCCCTTCCCCTTGTGGAGCTTTGGCCGAGCCCCCTTTGAGTGAGGCTTGGCGTGGGTACCCCGTGATGCTAGTTGTTTTCGTATAATACCCATTGTGGTATAGAAATACTCACTAGTATTGTTATAATGCCCAAATACCTTAGCCTTGTACTTGTAGTATTCCGAAGATACCTCTTTACGTAGAGTCAGGAAATACTACCTTTTGTCCTTTTAGTCTCAACTGAAACCACAAGGAAATCTTCATAGTTGGTTGAAGTATTTTGAGTAGAAGTTGGTTAGAACTTAGAGTTGTTTGGAGTGGTTTGGAGCGCGCGGAGTGAAGCTATACCTTGCTCAGATCGACATTATAACTTGGATAATTTTGGGCTTATCGAGGTAATTATCTTGTCCTCTATTGTAATTGGAAATTACATGTTTGGTTGAATATATAGTTGAAGTATACTATATATGGAACTACTTAGTATTCGGATGTCTTTTGACTTAAGCTGAAGAATAAGAAGCCTGAATTGTATCAGATTACATAGAATTTGTATTCATGAGACTTGTGTAGAATTGTACGTCAGGGTAGCGTGTAAACTACTGGTTGGCTTGGTAGTAGGCCTCGATAGAGGAGGAGATTTCTGCTGTTGCGGGGAGGTGCTGTAAATTTTCTATAGAAAGATAGAAACTTGTGTTTTGGGGTTAATAGACGTTTTGACCTTTATAGGTGAAAGTACTAAGAGTAGCGTATTCTACTCGAGAGTGGAAAGGGCTAGCAAGGTTGTAGTACTTGGAGCATTTTGCTTATTGTCGATAAATCGTCGCGAGGTATGTGAACCTCTTCCTATCTTTTCTAGCATGATTGTTGTGAACTATGTAGTACGGTAGACGTCACAGTGTGCTAAGTGATTTGGTTGGTTTAAAACATAGGGTGTTATAATAGCTTTATGGGAAGTTAGTTATAACGACCTTATGTAAGTGAAAATGGTTTCTTGATGTTAGAAGTTAAGAGACTTGATCTTATAAGATAAGAGACTTAACTTATTTGTTTTAATGTGGATGTTTGTGAAACCTCATTCGTGAGTAATGAGTACTTGGTTTTAAAGGGATAATGTTTCTTGATTTGGGAATCGAGAATGTGTATCGACAGGACATTCGGCGTTAATAAAGGAAATGTATTGAATAATGATGTGTTGTATTAAAACCAAAGAGAAACCTCCATCCGCATAGAAGCTAAGATGAGACAAAATGATATTACATTTTCTAGATCATGGCTTCATTGTAATAAGATCGTTATAAACAAGAATAAACTACTCACGTATATGACATATGTTACTCGATTGTTCTAAAAAGGAATCAGTGATTAAGTTTAGGAACTATGAAACCATTTGAAAATGAGAAGCTTGAGTAATTGAAACTAGGCAAAAGCGGAACTTAGGAAAAGAATGTTGTTACTTGATTTTGAAAAGGAAGGTGGGTTGGTCATTCTAATACTACGGGTATCGGGTGACTTTTATAAAAGTAATGGATCTCTTTTAAAAGAACTTAACGTATGTAGTACTTTGGGGTTAAAAACGGACTTTGGCATAAAATGAAAGTACTTTGAGTTGTGTGAAACTTGCACATGCTTGTTGTTGTGAAACTTGCCTATGCTTGTGATGATAGCCTTTATTGTACAATCGTTGTGTTTTACGTATTACCGCGTCTCGATAGAGGTCGATTGGTTGTTGAGAACTTACTTGGGCGTCTTGCGGCGGTGCGGAGAAATTCCACGAATGCGTTCTGTTGAGTATTATTGTTGTTAATCGCTTTGGACATGCGACCACGATCGTAGCGCGGGTATCTTCCATTTGGTTAAGGTCTTGTGGTTAATCGCTTTGGATATCTTGACCACGATCGTGCGCGCCGGGTATGTTTCCATTTGATTATCGCCTTGTGATTTCCCTTTGGACATATCGACCACGATCACGTGGCGCATGCGGGTATCGTCCATTTGGAATGTTGTCTTATTTTTCCCTTTGGACATCACGGCCACGATCGTAGCGCGCGGGTATGCTTCCATTTGGATTCTTTGTCTTGTTGTTGGTCACATGGACATGTCTACACCGATCTGAGAATTCGGGGCATGTGGCGTGGGACATTGGTATTATTGTTGAATCATGGACATGTCTGCCGTCTGATTCGGGCATGCGGCCGTAATGCGAACTGATTGATGTTGTGGGCGTGAGACCCATAGTTATATTAGAGTGATAGTGTTTTATGTTGTGAGCTGTAGTTTGGTTATCATACATGTCTCTGCTTTATATAGACTAGTATGATTTCATTTCTGATATTATGATTTCACATACTTGGTACTGTTGTCTTGACCTCCTTGAGGCTGCGTTAAATCTGCATGAGTAAGTCATCGGTCGTGGTTCCTCGCCATGGGATCAGATTGTAGCATTTGAAGCTCCGTTTCTCGAGGCTTATCTTTTAGTAGGTGTTCCACTGAGTTGTAGGTTCTTGTACATTCGGGGTATGGCGGGGCCACTGTCCGTCATAGTCATTAATATATCTTAGAAGTGCAGTAATCTTGTGGGCGGGGTTGTAAAAGGATTAAAGCTATTCGGGTTTTATGTATATCTTTGAAGGCAAGCTGTTTTTGGTTGCTGTTTATTCATTTATCTCTTGTTAAATGACTCTTGTTTTGTGTTCGCTGATTTTCTCGATGTTTGTATCACTAGGGTGCGGGTAAGGCACGATGCGGGCCGGGCAGTCGTTACATAACATATCATGACCTCCGACAGATTTATTAGTAGAGTGACATGAAGAAATATATCGCAGCATTTATAGCTCATTGCCCGAATTGTCAACAAGTTCAAATCGAACATCGAAACCCGAGTTATTTACGAGAATATGGAGATTTCAACATAGAAAAGGGAGGCAATTAATATGGATTTCATTACAGGACTTCCTAATTCTCGCCGAATGTTTGATTCTATATAGGTTATTATGGATAGACTTACGAAATTAGCCCATTTCCTACAGTGCAGACAACACTCTCAAGCCTTAATTTTTTGTTAAAGTTTTAATAAAGTGTCCTTATTATTAATGATGTTTTAGAAGAGTAAGTTTCAGTTCATTATGTACTAAATTTTCGATATGTTAGGATAGTAACATACGTTTTTATTCTTGTGATGGAAAATACTTAGTAATCATAAAAAGAAAATTATTATTAATTTCTTTGACTTACAAATGTGAAGACAAGTGCAAGATTAATCTGGCTTTCATCTAGTGTGGTTAGTCCGATTACATATACTTTGAACTTTTATGCATCACTCAAAGATCTCAGGAAGTCCACTAGTATCAGTGCTTTCTTGAAACACTAAAATTTCGTAAAATTTTCTTCTACTCCATTCCGTGTATGTATGGCGCTGGTGTTTGGGAGTTCATACTATGAAGATTCAGACATTGGATAGGTCTCCTCGATAGTAAGACTATTGACATGTTTATTTCGTGATGTTACCTTATTAAAACCTTGCCGAAAAAACCCAACTCGACAAAAACCAGACTAAGGGGAAAAATGTGCGTCATACTTGTCTACTACACGTAGTACTTAAAATGGTTTACGTTCAATTATTAGGAAGTTTATTTCCTTATTGATCGGTCAGTGATAAGCTCACTTCAAGCAATATTGGTGGCCATATCAGTCCTTTGATTACCCCTAATTTCCCTAATTTACTCTCTCGAGTACTCTGAGTTACACTCCGGAGCACCAAGTCCCTGAGTTCCAAGTGTCGGAGATTTATGCACCGGTTGTAGTAGTATTTCATTCGTTGTTTTTTGGGCTACCATCCAGCGTACGCTAGGTCCCGACGCTCTTCGAGTAAATCCAAGTGCATGGACATTGATTCTGCATTTGATTTGTCCTCAGTCTGGAGATACCTCAGTGGAAGTTCCACTTCTACCGGATCAAAGTCTCTACACCATGGACCGTGAGAATGAGTCTCTGCATTTTCATTTTGCCATAGTTATGTATGCCTACATTATTTTCGATAGCATAGACGGCGATTTCCTTTGTAGCTTCCAATTTCTTGATTTTGGATTAGTCTTATTTGTTGACTCTACTTGACTATTGGCACTGAGATGATAGGGAGTAGAGGTGATCTGTTTGATGTGTAAGTCATCTAGGAACTTCGTGACTCTGGCTTCGATAACATTCCGACCATTGTCACAAGCTATCTCCTTCGGGATGCTAAAATGATATATAATGTGCTGCCAAATGAAGTCATTCACCTCTTTCTCCCAAATATTTTTATAAGTTATAGCTTCAACCCATGTAGAGAAATAGTAAGTCATAAATATAATTTGACATACATGTCCTGGTGTTGCTGGCAAGGGTCCAACTATGTTCATCCCCCACTTCATGAACAACCACATGGACACTACCGAATGCAATTCCTTACCCGATCGGTGTAATAGTTGTGCATGGAGCTGACACTTATCGCATTTCCTTACAAACATTTTTGTATCTTCTTCGATCTGGGGCCTATAATAATCGGCCCTCATGAGCTTCCTCATTAAATATTTCGCTCATGAATGATTTCCACAAATGCCCTCATAGACTTCCCTCATTACGTAATCAGTTCCATCGAAGCCCATGCACCATGCTAGAATACCATAAAAACACCTACGATAAAGTATCATGTCTATGACGCTGTATCGGGTAGCTTTGGTCCTCAGAAATCTGGATGCTTTCGGGTCCTCCGGTAGCATTCTATTCACAAGGTAGTCCAAGAACTCATTTCTCCAGTCTCAAGTTAGGTTGGTTAAATTTACCTCGTCGTACCCGACGGGACCCATCACTGAATGCAACAGATGAACAACTGACTCGATTTTAGAACCCTCGGCTTTGGTTCTCGAACATAAGTTTGTGAGTGCATCTGTATCTATATTCCCTTCCCAGGGTATATGTACCACCATCCATTCTTAAAAATGATACAACAGCTTCAGGGCCTTTTCAAGGTATTTTGATATGCGCTCTTCTTTGGCTTTGAACACTATATGGATTTGGTTCACTAGATAAAGAATCGCACGACTTTAATAATTTGTGAACCTAAACCTCGTGCCATATCAAACACAAACCAAAGCCTCATACTTTGCCGTTATTAGTCAATGGAGTGTTATGTATTGCTTGCCTTAAAATTTCACGATGGGAGTTTAAAATACTACCACATCTGGGTGCCATGGCGTTGAAGGAATAAATAGTGTGAAGTGTCGGATCAGAAGCGGTCCCGAGACAAAGATAGTCGTGTTTAGGCCTTTATTTTATCATGGTTTATCTCGATCCGTCTCGGAAACCAAAAACTCAATAATTCACTGAGCGACAACAAACGCACATTATTTGGGGTTCAGATTCATATTATATTTCCTCAGCACCTCAAAGGTTTCCTCCAAGTGACCTAAATGGTCCTTTGTGCGGAGGCTCTTAATAAGAATATCATCTATATATACTTCCATTATTTTTCCTATTTTATTTACTAACCTTTGATACGTGGCCCCAACATTTTTAAGTCCAAAAGACATAACGTTATAACACTAAGTAACTAAATGTCTTCAAGTGCAAAAGAAATAGCTTGCGAGATATGAATGAAATAGTGCTCCACAAGGGCGTCTTCGAAGTCATTTTCAAAGCAATAAGAAAGTATTTGAATGATTCTCAAGGACTCTAGTTCATCCATTGATTAGATTGTCACCATCTAACTAAATAATAAAATGAAAGTAGTTAACAAATATGTTTTTTCTTGGTCTTTCGGGTGCATCCTTATTTGGTTATAGCCGGAATACGCATCGAGAAAACTCATGATCTCGTGTCTGGCCGTAACATCGATCACTTGATGTATGTTAGCGGAAATGAATCTTTAGGACATGCTTTATTCAAATTCTTATAATAGATGCACATTCTAAATTTATTTCCCTTTTTAGGTACTACGACTACGTTTGCTAATCAATCAGGAAATTTTAATTCACGGATTGACCCTATATTGAGTAATCTAGATACATCTTCTTTAACAAACTTGTTATGGAGTTCAGCTATTGGACATTTTTTCTGCCGCACTAGAGGGAAATTGAGATCCAGACCCAAATTATGAGTTGTGACTTCTGGAGGGATGCCTGTCATATTTTCATGAGACCATGCAAAGCAATCAACGTTAGATATAAGATATTTAAGAATCAAATATCTGAGCCCCGGGGTTAACTCAGTGCCCAGGTATACCTTTCTATCGGGGGTTTCAGATGTAGTGCAATCTGCTCCAGTTCCTCTATAATGAACTTGGTGGCGTTTGATTCATCTGGTGCCTGAAAGTATATGGGTACTTGATACCTATCTAAAAACTCCTCCTGCAGATAAGCTAACTCTGTTTCTACCAGCGAAATCAGGTGAACAACTCTTGGCATTGGTCTGCTTCCTGTAATTTCTATTTGGAGTCTTCCACCTCATCTGGTTCCTCTATGGCGTACATTTCCTGGCAGTGGTTTGTTCACCTCGGATTTGTTGAATCCCCTCTGGTGTAGGAAATTTTACCAATAGGTCTAACGTCGATGAGAAGAAATCAATCAAAACTCTCTTCACCTAGAAGAAATCGATAAGGACCATGACCACCAGTGCATCATTGTGATGGAAGATTACTCCAATAACATCTTATTTGGTAAATGTGATAATATGTTCCGCATGTATCTCTCGAAACCTCTTCTCCCGGGTTATAGATATTTTCGTCTTCTTAGCTGCAGTGAAAGAAGTAGTGGCAATCATTGATCCACCATAAATCATGATTATAACATGAAGTGTTGGGGCCAAATTTGATTTACCTTTGACGGGAGGACCCCGCTCATAATTGTTGCAAGCTCTCTCGCTCAAATATTCTCAGAGATGGCCCTTTCTTAGAATTGTTGCCACCTCTTGTCGTAGATGTGTGAAATCCATAGTTTTATGCCCGTAAGTGCCATGGAAATCACACCAGACGGAATGATCTCTATTGTTAGGATCATATTGCAGTGGTTTAAATGGTCGTGATGCCGAATGAGTTCTAAGTACCATCACCATTTGCTCTTTGTCAATGTTGAAGTTATACTTGGATAATTTTGGATACCCGGTACCCTTAGATGAGTTACCTTTATCGGAATTCACCAATCCTTTATTGTTTCTTCCAGGACCTCCTTTGTATCTTGACTTTTCAAAGGAGCGAAAACCCTGTCCACCTCCCTGCTTTCCGGGAGTAGGATAAGATTGGTAACGGTTTTTCGAGGAATTTCGGTCGGTTCATTTATTAGGCTTTACGAAGATACTCCCGGCTTTAGATCCTAGCATATCATACTCTATTCGGATCTTGGATTCATACCGGTTGTGCACATCATCCCAAGTTGTAGCCTGAAATTCCAAAAGCTTTTCCTTGAGCTTTTGGGAAGCATCTGAACTCGAATGGTTCAAACCCTTTGTGAAAGTCTCTGCGACCCATTCGTCCGGGACTGGGGGTAACAACATCCGCTCCTTCTAAAACTCTGTGACGAAGTCCCTAAGGAGTTATGATTCTCCCTGCGCAATGCAAAAGATATTCGCATTGCGTGTCTTCACCTTCCGAGCCCCCGCATGAGCTTTTATGAATATATCGGTGAGCTGAGTGAACGACCCGATTGAATGCTCAAGGAGTTGTGAATATCATGTCAAAGCTCCCACAGAAAGTGTTTCAGCAAACTTCTTGATCAGAATTGATTCTCTTTCGTGTTCTCTTAGATTGTTTCCTTTTACGGTCGTAGTATAGGCCATTATATGCTCATGTGGATTAGTTGTTCCATCATATTTGGGTACAACAGGCATTTTGAACCTCTTGAGAATCAGTTCAGGCGCAGCCTCCGGCTTATATGGAAACTGGATATACTTCTTCACGTCCGGACCATTTACGACTGGAGGAGCCCTCGATATTTGGCTGAACTGGCGCGGGAACTCCTGGGTAGTTTTTTCTGCCTTCTCAACATTCGTATCAACTCTTCTCGTCATGTCTTTCATGAATTCCAAGACCTTTTCCTATAACGAATCTGTAGGAGCGGCTTCCAGGGAGAGTTGATAGAGAGACATATACGTAGATTAACATGTATTCTTATTTGTATTTTCTCTTCCGTTCCTCTTATTATCATAAGTAAACATATCTCAGAATAAGTTGGCTTTACTGCAAACTATGGCGGGGAGGAACATTTTGTAAACCAAAAAGGAAAAATAGTCCAGAAACTGTAGATCCATTCAAGAAAAGTGCAAATGGTATGAAACATCGTGTAAAATTTCCGAAGTGGTGCAAAAAACTTATTAGAATGCAATAAAGGTGTTTAATTATTTCCAAGACCATAAGATCATATTTTTGTATCCACACCAATACTATGATAATCAGCAAGCAGTACAATAGGATTCTTGTCCTTAATTATACCTGCTTAAGTATCCATAAGCTAGTTCTTTCTAATCAATCCGCCCCCTTCTAATTGTCTATCTTCGTCATTCTCTTGCTCGTCTTCCCTTCTTCTCAACAGTAATCCAACCAATACCAAGCAACAGTGAAAATGGAAACATACAGAGGAAAACTATACATTTTAGTGTTGGAAAAATGATTTTTTAAAAAGTGGAACCCCAGAAGAAAAACCTAAAATAGGAAACCCAAAAGAAATCTGCCTGCGCACCGGCATAACCTTGTGTTTTCCAATCATTTTGTTGAGCAGTGACATGCTTCTTTTATGCAGTATATCAGTCACTCTAATTTTGCAGGAAACTCATACAGCTCGCACCATCATTATGCTAAAATTTATAAAATATTTACCATTCACAAAAAGATCACTCATAAAGAATTTCTCAACTATATCGTTTAGCTCTATGATTCTACAGTTGTGATGTTTTTTATCAAGTAAATTTTGTAGAAACAAACATGGAAAACAACAGAGAGTATACCTCATACTCTACAAATTAATCTGACATACACGGTAAAACAACTGCGACACAGCCAGTAAATCCACAATCAACATAAAATATAAATTCACCAAATGATACATAAAAACACACACATAAATCAACTAAATAATTTGATGTTTCGGGTAAGTTGTTACTCACTTGGTATCATCAAGGATTCGAAGTTAGTGTGTTGTGATAGTAATAATTCTTTCATCTCATTTTCCAAGTTAGACAGACTATCCTTCAAAGACATATTTTCATTTTGAGTTGAACGTAGCTCAATCATTAATTCAACTTTTGAGGGAGTCCCGCCTTTCAAATCTTTCGCCTTTACTCTAACCCCCAAAGCCAAATACATGACTACGACTTTGAGGTCCAAAGCATTTTTGTACAATCTCTATGCTAGGAAGTGATGTTCTGACTGCACCAATTCTTGAATTTATAGAGAGATTTTTGTCAAATCCCATAATAACTAAAAGTAAAGAACACGTTCAATTAACAAAACGTACATCTTCTCTATTGTTTCCGATTCAACAAGTGTGTGATTCTTCTTGCGAGTCTGAAAGAAAATAGTATGGTTTTTCATATTTTTCGCCCTTTACATCAAAGTAAACAAGTCAAATAGTGTCTCATCAAAATTAAGGAAAAAATAATCTACACAAAATTGTCTTATTAGGTAGGTTCCAAGCGTGCCTACATGACTGAGGCAGTATAGCAACATTACACTCTAATTTTAATAAAGGATGGACTTTGATAAAACTATAACAGGTATCACTACTTCAATTAGCTGCAACATAACCTGTCCAATTATTTCAATCCTAGCTAATAAATGTTTAGTTAACAATACTATGTTTTCCATGAAGAGTTTTTTCTCAGCGTCATCTAGGAACATTTTTCTCAACTCCAAAGTCACAACTTTATTTCATTTTTGTGAAAACATGATAAGAACTCAATAATAAAATAAACATGTTCATGAATCAGCTTTTTTTCTTTCAAAAAAATAATAATTCAGATATGTGCAATTTTTACTTCTTGTGAAAATTATAGAATTTTGAGTTCATGACGTGCGCCAAATATATTGAAAGAAAGATTAAAAAAATCAAAATGATACCAAAAACTACTTTTGGATGCACCATCGCATGTTCTATATGTTTTGCCTTTCCAGAATTTCTAAGAGTCGACTTCCGAAGCTCATATCTCCTTCATCGGTTAACGGAAATTTATGAATAACATATTGCTGGAAATACATTAAAAATATATTTCCAGTCATATATCAATTGCACACAGGGCAAACTCAGAAGCAATAAAAGATTGAGTTTGAAACCTACTCAAAGCAGTATTCTTTTGGTTGATTTTAAGGTGAGCACCCAGAACCATTGAATCCTGGATCCGCCACTGTAGACTACAGAGGGAGAAAATCAGATCGAAAATCTGGGCATCATGCTGAATTTCTAGATTTGTTTTTGTTTTGGGCAGGCAACTTTCAACACTCATTCGTCCTATATCATAATTCTACAAATAAATAATCATTAGAAAGATGTCGAAAGTATCTTTACAGTGATATATGGCTTGCACATATTTGAAGCCTGAAGAGAAAGAAAAACATACCGTAAATCTGGAATTTCAAGCTGAAATTCCAGATTTCTTTCTGTTTTTGACAGCCGACTTTCAGTAGTCATATCTCCTTCATCTGATATCTAAATTCTACAAATAATATATAGTTGGAAAGATCTCGAAAGAATCTTTCCAGTGATATACGGTTCCCATACTGATTCAGTCTATCCAAGGAGAAAATGCAGTAGAAAGTAATAATTGTTGATCATGTTTTTCCGAAATTGTTTGTCATGCTATATCTTTCAAATAAAAGAATCCGTTGAATACCAAATTTTAACCATACAATGGTGAAAGATAAACACATCTACGCCGTGCTCTAATACCAATGAAGGAATCAAAGTCGGAGATTTATGCGAAATAATACATATCTTCTTCTCTAATATTAATGTGTGTTACTACCAATTGCCTAACGGTTTCTTACAAGATCACATGTGGAGACTTGTAAATTATCCGCAACTACACTCATTTGTCTAGAATACTCACTCAATGTTTTTGTGGTGTATTTGAATGAACTCAAGTCATCCCTTTTATAGGACAATTTGAACTTTATAGCTCCAAATCATTCAAGAGTTACATCATTCCTTATTCCTTAACTCCCACTTCATTCATGAATGACATAACTCTCTTTGAGTTGTAACTTACTGTAGGGTTTTGTTGGGTTCAAATAACATAAGTAAGACGCAGCAGAAGTTTAAAATTTTGCTTCCTTACCCCAACAATACATTATGGTATAGTTATATGACAATCAAACCTGTAAAAACTTTAAACAATAAAACTTACAGGTTATTTAATTTGGAGTCTTTACTGTTAAATATACATAAAATATACACATGATATACATGTATATTGTATGTATATTGAGTATATGTCAAAAGAAGCCCAAAGCCGAGAAACCTTAGGCCAGCCCATATCGTCCAGCCATGTTACAGCCCAAGCCGTGTAGATGTAGTTTAGTTATGGTATATTTTGTATACTACACTTGTATATTAATTATTCTTACCATAATTGTATGATTAGTCTCCAAATAGAATAGGGATTTAGATGTAGAATAGAAAAATGATTTTCCTATTGTAACTTGTATATATACACTTTTAATTAATAAGAATAATCAAGAGATTATTTCTTTCATGGTATCACAAGTTTAGGTATTTTTTCCTGCTTGCTTCCGAAAAATACCTCGGTTTCCGTGACCAACAAACCGAGACACTCCTCGGATTCTTTTCTCCTTCAAAAAAATCTGAAACATCTCTCACAAATTCCCTTCTCTGAATCTTCTTGTTCTATTCACCGTGACTGATAAGAACATGTTTCATCTTGTCCTAACAGTTTCTAACATCAAGAGCGTTCTTCCTATTGTTCTTGACCTAGAAAACGTCAAATATGGAACATGGGCGGAGTTATTCAAGATTCATGCAATGGCACATCAAGTCCTCCGTCACGTAATCCTCCGTCGCTAATACGGAGGGTATACGGAGGAGGTTGTGCCCGTCGAAGGATGATCCAAAATCATGGGTCGCTCTTGTGACGCGAAGTTCTCGATGGATTTATGTCACTATCTCCCCGACCTCTTACAGACGATTATGGAACTCGACTCGCGATTATGCACGGTTGGAATCGATTGTGTAATATCTTCCAGGATAACAGTCATTCATTCATTGTCACCCTTGAACAACAATGTTCTCAAGTTGCTATGGAGAATTTTCCCAACGTTTCATCTTATTGTAAATGACTCAAGGACTTGACGGATCAACTTCGCAATGTGGGGGCTCCTATGAGCAATAGTCGCCTCATCCTATAGATAGTTGCAGGCCTGTCTGAGGCCTATAACGGTGTTGCTTCGATCTTTCGTCAAAGTAACCCTCTTCCGAAATTATATCAAGCCTTCTTAATGCTCACGTTGGATGAAGCGGGTTTGGCTAAAAAGGTGGCTACAGGGGCTAGTCCCGTCGTCATGATGACTGAGTCCAATTTTCATCCTTCCAGTTCCACCAACTCGAGCCAAAATCGCAACAACGGTGGTGGTAATAAGGGTCAAAAAAATCGGAAAAATAATGGCAAAATCGTGGTGATAGATGGCGGTGGTACTCGCCGGGACAATCAGCGTGACTTGATCATGGGGCGGCGGTGGGACCTATGCGATGGCGATGGGCCACTAATTTCTACCCATTGACTTTCCGATGTATTACACGGCGGGGACCGATTTCTGCCTAGCCCAAGCCTAGTTTCTCGGGTCCTATCTCGGGTTTCAGACCAGTTTATGGGTCGGGGAATCAGTCTGGAATACTTGGGCCTCGGCCTCCTCATGCCCATCACACATCGGAACCCACACAACCCGACATTGAAGTCGCAATACTGACACTTGGTTTGAATCAACCTGACCCGAATTGGTACATGGACACTGATGCAACTACCCACATGACATCCGATTAAGGTACTCTCTCGTCTTATTCCAATTTGAGCAGTAATCGTGGTATAATTATTGGTAATGGTAATTCAATTCCAATTAAGGGTTATGGTCATAAAACTTTGTCTCCTCTCCATCCACCACTTGTCTTGAAAAATACACTTCATGCCCTAAAATTAATTAAGAATTTGGTGTGTGTCTGTAAATTCACAACTGATAATTTGGTTTCTATTAATTTTGATCCTTTTGGGTTTTCTGTGAAGGAATTCAAGACAGGGAATCCTCTCATGAGGTGTGATAGTAGATGAGATCTTTATCCAATCACAACAAGTCTCGACTTCTCGCGTCAAGTCATGCCTTCAACTTTTGCTTGATTCCTTCCTTGTGGCATGCTCGTCTAGGTCATCCGGGGTCGTCTATTTTGTCTGTCTTAGATAAAAATAATCTTATTTCTTGTAAGGGTACGTGTAGTACTCCGAATTGCCAATCTTGCTCTTTAAGAAAAATTGTTAAGTTTCCATTTTGTAGATTCTAATTATCATACTTTAATGCCATTTGAAATTATTTATAGTGATTTATGAACGTCTCATGTTGTTAGTTCTATAGGTCACCGGTATTATGTTCTATTTTTGGATGATTATTCTAAATTTTTATGCACCTTTCCAATAGCAAAAAAATCTCAAGTTTTTTCCATCTTCTTAAAATTTAGAGCATTCATTAGAACTCAATTCGAATGGAAAATAAAAAATATCCAATGTGATAATGGCAAAGAATATGACAATAGGGAGTTTCAGGAGTTTTGTGCTAAAAATTGGATCAATTTTTATTTTTCTTGTCCTCGTACGTCTTCACAAAATGAGAAAGTCGAACGTAAAATTCGTACAATTAATAACATTATCCAAACGTTATTGATTCATGCTTCCGTACCCCCATCTTTTTGGCATCATGCTTTACAAATGACTACATATATTCTTAACATTCTTCCTTCCAAAGGTTTGACATATCCGTCCCCTCTTCAAATTTTATATAATAGGACTCATTCATATTCACACCTTAGGGTCTTTGGGGTGCTTGTGTTATCCTCTTTTTCCGTCCACCACAATTAACAAACTTCAGGCTCGTTCTACCTCTTGTGTGTTTTTCGGTTATCCATCAAATCATCGTGGTTATTAAATGTTTTGATTTATCATCTAATCGAATTATTATTTTTCGTCATGTAATATTTGATGAGTCATAATTTTCGTTTGCTAAGGTAAATAGTCTCGTGCCTAGTTCGTATAATTTTTTGAATGATGGTATATCCTCATATATTATTCAACATCTTTCGAACATGTCCTGCACCCAAAATTCTCCAGCGGGACTACTGCCCGCTGGGTCCACAGTACCATCGTCACACACTATTTTGCATCTCGGGATTGGGCGGTCTCATTGGGCTACCCAACCCAATCTGAAAATGCTCCGATGTCGAGCGATTCTAGTTTAAGTTACGGGCGGCCCGATGCATAGCTTAGCTCGTCTATCCCTTGTCCCGATGTTTCCCAAAATTCACCCAATTCTGCCTCGAGTCATGGTCCAGTCACCCGAAGTCAACGGGATATTTTTAAACCAAAAAAATATTTTAATTTAAATTCAAAAGGTCTTAAATCACCACTTCCCCGTAACCTTGTGTCTGCTTTAAATGATCCGAATTAGAAAATTGCTATGAATGATGAATATAATGCTCTTATTTATAATAAGACGTGGGAGTTGGTGCCCCGTCTATCGGGTGTTAATACTATTCGGTCTATGTGAATTTTTGCTCATAAGGACAATTCTGATTGTTCATTTGCAAGGCATAATGTTCGTCTTGTAGGTGATGGTAAGACTCAACGGGTTGGTGTTGATTGTGGTGAGACGTTTAGCCCGGTGGTCAAGTCGGCTACCATTCGCACTATACTCAGCTTGGCTCTTACGAAAGCATGGCCTATTCATCATCTAGACGTGAAGAATGTTTTCCTACATGGTGATCTCATGAGACAATATATATATATATATATATATATATATATATATATATATATATATATATATATATATATATATATATATATATATATATATATACCACTGAGTTTAGGGATACTCGATATCCTCATCATGTCCATTTGTTGAAGAAGTCCTTGTATGGGCTTAAGCGATCTCCACGGGCTTGGTATAAGAGGTTTCTTGACTATGTGTCGATTATTGGGTTCTCTCACGGGAGTCTCATAATTCATTTTTCATATATCGTCGGTTCTTCCATGACTTATATACTATTATATGTGAATGATATTGTTGACACCCAATTTTGACCCTATCTCCCGTTAATAATCAATAAATTAAACTAATTTTTAACACAATAAAATAATTCTAATAATAATAATATACGCATATATAAACATATACATACATAAATAAGTAATTTAATAATGACACATCATTTATATAAAGCATTAAGCACCCCTTAAATATCTTGTCATTTTTTATTTTTTATAAATAACTTAAACTTATAAAACACCTAAAATCATAAACAATTAAAATACTCCCTAAAACTCTACCCAAATTAGAACCCACAATCAACCTTCATTTTCAGCCGAGACCCCCCTCGAAAGCCCATCACTCGGAGCCCATTGCTCTTATTTTCGTCCTCACCAGCCCCAAAAGCCCCTAAAATTAACTTAAAACCAAAACCAGCGAACCCATCGCAAAATCCTCTGCATATCACCCCCAAATCCGTGAAACCTCCCCAAATCGTGTCCCAAAAATCTTCCCTAATCGGTCTTACCCCAAATATACCTTACAGATCGAAACTTACCAAAAACCGTGACCAAAATCAATATGAATCGCTCCACAAATACTCCCAAATCGCAGAAGAAATCGCCATAAATATTTACCATAAATCGAAACCCTAATGAAGACTATAAAAAGGAACTAATCATACATCTGATGGCATACAAACGTTCGCAAAAAATCCGAAAATTAGAGTCTAAAATGCAAGAACAAAGTCACTCGCAAACCACCGGTCAAGAATACCGCAATCTCGTCCCTTTCAATAGCATCACAATAAATCTTCCGAGCGGATTGACGACTTGATACGCTGCCTCAGTTCGCTGTCCGGAGAAGGCAAACCCGAACCTTCTCTCGCATTTCAATTATTTTTGTGTAGTTGGGCGTATTTTCTGTTGAGTATGATGTGGTGTCTACTGTATAATTAGTTATTAATGTCTCCAAGCTTGTTGTTAAAAATTTATTGTTGCTTGAAAAGTTGGGTGTTGGGTAGTAGAATGTTTGTTCCAGTTGTTCGACCTGTTTGGATGCATACTATAACTCAGGAATAGTACGTATAAATTAATCTTGTATGCCCATCATAATGTCCGTAAGCATATAGGCATGAATCTGAGGATAATAAAAAATAGAAAACTTTTGTGCATATGTCGTTTTAAACCAGAATGCCGATATAAATTGCTCTATTGATTCTCTATATTTTGGATTAGTATGTTTCAGATCTTAGTTAATAAAATATGTAGTTAATATCTTTTCTCTTTTCATGTGTGTCTGCCTTATGTTATTAGATGAGCTTGTTTTACCACTGTTGAGTGTATTTTATACACTCTTTTGAGTCTTTTTTAGTTAAGTATTTTTCGTTTTTAGGTTGTGTTCAGTAGAGTATTAGGATTATTTTTATTTTTTTTGAGTCACAGCGGTCCTAAAGGAGGAAATACAGAATTGAGGATGAAATGAGCTTAATTGAGATGAAATTGCACAAGCAAAGCCCAAGAAATGAAGCCTAAGAAGTCTCGAGAAGAATAGAAGAAAAATTAGATGAAATCTGGAATTATTCACTGACAGCGCCATGGCTCCGCAGCGCCAAAATGCAGGGCCACGGTGCTGAAACTTCAGAGAGCTGCAGGAATTTCAGCACCATGGCACCAGCCTGCAAGGCCACGGCGCCGATGCGGGATTTTCAGTTTCTTGGCTGATTTTCAAAGGGGTAAAAGGGTCTGAAGCGCAAGTTTTCTCAGATATAAAATACTAAACTGTGCTCATTATGGGAGACCATATACCATATTCTATATCATATTTTTGGAGGCAAAGAATGAGGCTACAACACAAGATTAGAGACAAAGCTTGTTCAAGTTCTTTTTCTTTCCTTTATTGTATTTCGGTTTATGTTGGATTGTAAATTAGTTCTTGACATGACAATGTTTAGGAGCTAATTACTTTATTAGGGTTTTCCGTCGAATCTTCTTGAAACTCTTTCATAAAGTTAATGCATAGTTATTGATTTCTTCTTCATCTATATTAAGATCTATTCAATATTATTTTGATTTCTTGATAATTAACTGATCACTAATTGTCATAATTTATATGATTTCGAATCAAAAGTATGAAAGGTGAGATTTGAATATGTTGTAGTTGTCTAGACATAGGTTAAAAATCGCGGACGAAAGTACCCTGATACTTGTGTAGTATTTAAGGTTATTGTTCTTAATCATCCTGTGTGGTAAAATCTATCATAGAAATATAGAAGGTTTCTGCACAAGGTTAAGATCTTATATGTCCTAACTAGAATATAATAACAGATTAGTTAACCTGTTATCTTAATACGAAGAAGAATCATTGGCATTGCATTAACACGTGAAAGAGTGGATAGTTAAGGAGATTGGAAACCCTATTTCCATCGTAATTGTTTTAAACCCAAAGTACTACTATCATCTTTAGTTTAATTTTTGCACTTTACTTTTATTATAGTTTTTAGTCATAAATATTCAAACCAAAGAACGTCAACCAAATAGATACCATAGAATAGATAACCGGTACTTGACAAATCAGTCTCTGTGGACGATAACTCGGTCTTACAGATCTTTATTACTTGAATGATATGTACACTTGCGTAAGTTCTAGAAATATCGCAACAAGTGTTTGACGCCGTTGCCTGGGACTGATGTACTTTCAATATCGAATTATCTATTCTTATTTCTAATTTGGTTTTTATTTTTATTTTTTATTTTGTTTTAGTGTTGTTTGTCGTGATCTGTTTGTTGTTTTTGATCAATTTCAGGAAATTAGTTTATGCGAAGTAGGAGGCAGCGAACACTCTATCCTCTGAACCACAGAAATTGAAAGATTGTGCGCGAGCGAGAAAAGATAAAAGAACTGCTGAATTGTTAGCAATGGAAGATCAGCAGAATCAGAATATGGTGAATGATGAGTTCTGATTTGTGATGAGAGAAGTCACATCCTGCGAGAAAGGAGCTTAGGAGCTATGTGATGCGACAATTACGAGAGTTGGACTTGCATCGAGCTTCCGGTTGTTGAAGCCAATAATTTTGAAATCAAACCAACAATTTTGCACATGGTTCGGCTCGATTCGATTTGGGGTTCTGGTTTGAAGATCCCCATTTGCATCTAGCAAATTTTCTGGACTTGTGTGCAACGTTTAGGTATAATGGCGTTATTGATGATGTCATTCGATTGAGACTCTTCTCATTCTCACTCAGGGATATAGCACAGAGCTGGTTGAATTCATTATAGGCGAACTCCATTACCACATGGCAAGACTTGGCTCAAAATTATCTTTCCAAATTCTTCCTCTAGCCAAAGCGACAAGACTTAGAGAGTGCGCAATAACTTTTATCAGCTGGACGGAGAACCACTATATGATGCATGGGAGTGGTTTAAAGATCTGCAGAGATAGTGCCCGCATCATGGGATTGAGAAGTGGATGTTAGTCCACATATTCTACAATGGGTTGTATGGTACAACTCGTACTATTATTGATGCTGCAGTAGGAGGAACATTCATGAGAAAGAGTGACAATGAGACACATGATTTTCTAAAGGATCTGGCCACAAACAACCATCAGGAGGCCGATGAGAGAGCATTAAACAGTAGGAAAATGGTTGGGGTTCATGAGTTAGATGTTATTACTGCATTGACTGCTCAGGTGGCCACTTTGACAAGCGATTTACAGCGAGTTACTATGCGCTAATGCAATTGGACACGGTGAGTTGTGAAATATGTAGGGTCCCCATCGCTTTTGATAGGTGCGCGATGGATCCAAACAATGTGTCTATGGAGCGAGTCAGCGATTGGGAATTTTGAGGCCTACAACAATGCATACTCCAACACATAATCGAGGTGGAGAAATCACTGACTTTTCATGGAGGAATGATCAAGGCGGCAATCTCGATTTGAAGCGTATCAAGCGAGCGATCCACAATAATCGCTTGAATACGGATCGACCTCACAGCGATTCGACTATCGGGCCCACGAGAAAGTCGGATGAAATAAGATAAATAAAGGCGATCGACACAATTCAGCGAAAGAGGCCGGTCATCACTTTCAACCTTGGCCGACTCGAAACAAATGGCCGACTTTGGGCCCGATTCATAGCGAAACTAGGTCATCGATCAAGAATTTGGAGACACAAGTGGGGAAGCTGGCAAACACACTAAATAATAGAGAGCAAGGGAATTTTCCAGTAATATTGTGATGAACCCAAGGGAGCAGTGTTAGGCAATCATCTTGAGAAGTGGGAAGCAGTTAGAGCAGGTTGCACCTCAGTCAGTGGAAGAAAAATGAGAATGAATTGGAGAGAGCAGTTGAGGCAGAGAAAGAGGGGGTTACTGAGGACCGCCCTATTGTAGAGAAAGCTCCACCGATAGTCATGAGAGAATATGTAGACAAAATTTTGTTCCCCCAAAGACTGCAGAAGAAGTCCTTAGATAAGGAGTTTTCCAAGTTTTTGGAGGTCTTCAAAAAGCTTCATATCAATCTCCCGTTCATTGAAGCTTTGGAGCAAATGTCAGCTTATGTGAAGTTCATGAAAAACATCATGTTTAAGAAGAGGAAGCTGGAAGACTATGAGACAATAGCGCTGACAGAGGAGTGCAGTGCTATCTTGCAGAAGAAACTTCCCCCTAAGTTGAAAGATTCAAAGAGTTTTACCTTACCTTGCACTATAGGGAATGTGATATGCAAGCAAGCCTTGTTTGATTTGGGGGCAAGTGTCAACCTGATTCCCCCTTTCTGTGTTTAAAAGGCTTGGTTTGGGGGAAGCAAGGCCAACAACAGTCCACTTGCAGCTAGTTGATCGCTCTATTGTGCATCCTAGAGGAATAATTGAAGATGTCTTGGTAAAAGTGGGCAAATTCATCTTGCATGTTGGCTTCCTCATTGTTGATATGGAGGAAGATGAGATGATACCAATGATCCTTGGGAGACCATTCCTAGCCACAGGGAGGGCACTGATTGACGTTGAAAAAAGAGAGCTAAAACTCAAAGTTCAAGGTGAGGAAATGGTGTTCCATATTTTCAAGCAGCTCACTGAACCTCAAATCGATGCTAGATGTTTTGCTATTGGGATAGTTGACAAGATTGTGCCTGAGAAAAGCCTCACAAATATTGATACTCGTGGGGTACCATTAAAGAAAAGGGTGGAACCTGAGAGTAAGGCCAAAAAAACAGCGAATATTGAAAAGAGAATGAACCCTCTCGAAATTAACTATGTGAAAAAGAAGAGGAGGAGGAGGAAGAGAATGGTACTGAGATGGATATACGGAGGGGACACTCTACCCCCTTGATTTAGTAAGAAAACTATGTCCGGCTAAAAGACGTTAAAGACAACGCTACTTGGGAGGCAACCCAATGTTTTAATTATGTTATTTAAATTCTGTTTTAGTTTGTTTTATTTTGTCTTGAACAGTCTCACAGTATTGGCTTCTTGTCTTATGTTTTTTATGTTAGGTGAAGCGGGGGACTAACTCCAGAGATGCTGGAAAAGGGACAGACACGCTAAAATTTGGAATAGCGCCATGGCGCTGAAAGTTCAGAAAGTACTGATGACCTGTGCAATTTCAAGAATTTCATCCAGACCTCCGTTATGACCGATGTGTTGTGTATGTAAGTTATCTCTTTATTTGTAGTCTTCACACATTGGGGACAATGTGTCAATTAAGTTTGGGGGATCTTATTTTGTTTTATTTTTTTGTTTTTGAGTCTTTTTTATTGTCTTTGTGTTGTTCTATGTGTTTTTGAGTCATAATTTTTTTTATGGATCATGTATGTGGTAGTTGCTAAAGATATTGAGTGGATAATGGGATAATGTAATGGAATTGAGAGCAAAAATTAATGTGCTTAAGTTAGATATGTCAAAGATTCATGACATCTAATTATTTGAGATATTTGTGCTTAGCCTATGTGTCAGTTATGGAAAGAAAGGTTGAAAAATATCTAGAAAATCTGTTTGCTTGTTATTTGAGGTGAAATAGTTAAGATATACATGTTTAGGGAGATGATTCAGGCATTTCTTTGATAGCCCTTCTGACTGTCATTACCTACCCTGACATAAATTATATCACTAGTCAGTCCATTTGAGCCTAAAATAATATCTTTGTTTGACACCCTATGATTCCTTTGTTGTGCCATAAGTAATAATGGAAAAGTATTGGAATGAGAAGTGTTGAAGAAAGCAATAAAAAGAGTGAAAATTTGATGCACCCCAATGAAAAATATGCAAAACAAATCTAAGTTTGGGGGTGCTTGTTATGTATAATGTGTCTCATTCTCTCAAAAGAAAAGAGGGGGAAAATAAGTATTAGACTAAAAAGAAAGTCAAAAAGAAGGAAAAAAAGTTAAATGAAAAATGTTTATGGTACGGAATTTGAGTCTAAATGCATACTTTTTACCTACCCCTGCCTAAGCCTACATTACAACCAGTAAAAGTCCTGATGATCTTTAAGGTGTATGTCTATGATTAGTGGGGAATATCAAGTAAACATGTCTATAGCATTTGGGAAAGATGGAATGAAATTGACATGCATAGGTTAGGTGTTTGTATTTCCATTGATTATGATCTAAGTGAATTTGCGAAATATCTAACTTGAAATTCTAGATTGCTAATTATTCATGCGATGTATGTTCTAACATATTATTCCAACTTTCATCCATGATTTTGAGGAAGCATTTCTATAAATACTTGATCCATTTCATTGAGTCTTTTATTTGATTTTATTTGTATTTTTGTTTTTGGTTTTGTGCTTTACTCGAGGGCGAGTAAAGTGTACGTTTGGGGTGTTTGTTGAGTGTATTTTACACATTCTTTTGAGTTCTTTTTAGTTAAGTATTTTCCGTTTTTCGTTTGTGTTCAGTAGAGATTAGGGTTGTTTTTCTTTCTTTTTGAGTCACAACCTGCAAGACCACGGCGCCGACGCCAAATTTTAGTTTCTGGGTCGATTTTCAAGGGGGTAAAAGGGTCCGAAGCGCAAGTTTTCTCAGATATAAAACCCTAAAACCCTGCTCATTGGGAGATCATATACCATATTCTATATCATATTTTTGGAGGCAAAGAAGGAGGCTACAACACAAGATTGGAGACAAAGCTTGTTCAAGTTCTTTTTCTTTCCTTTATTTTATTTCAGTTTATGTTGGATTATAAATTAGTTCTTGACATGACAATGTTTAGGAGCTAATTACTTTATTAGGGGTTTCCGTCGAATCTTCATGAAACTCTTTCATAAAGTTAATGCATAGTTATTGATTTCGTCTTCAGCCATATTAAGATCTATTCAATTTTGTTTTGATTGCTTGATAATTAACTGATCACTAATTGTCATAACTTATATGATTTCAAATCAAAAGTCTGAAAGGTGAGATTTGAATATGTTGTAGTTGTCTAGACATAGGTTAAAAATCACGGACGAAAGTACCCCAATACTTAGTATTTAAGGTTATTATTCTTAATCATCCTGTGTGGTAAAATCTATCATAGAAATTGTTAGGCGTATTTAGTTGGTATTTTACTTGTTTTTGTTGTGTTTAGTATAAGGTTTGTTTTTCTTTCTTTTGAGTCACAGCGGTGCAAAAAGGCAAAATGGCAAAAATGAACGAGAAATGGGCAGAAAAGGTGTTCCTGAGGTGAAAAAGACGAAAGATGGCAACTCGAGGCGAAAAAGGCGACAAGTGATGTCACTATGAGAATCGCGGTGCCATATTTCTGGGAGTCCGCGGGACTTTCGGCACCGCGATGACATCGACGATACCACGGTGCCTTTGTCTTTGAGCTGTAGGAGTTTGGCGCGGTCTTGGTATCTGAGCAGCGGTCGCGAACGCGAAATTTCATTTCCGAAGTAAAATTGACTAAGGGCAGATTAGTCCATAGGACTTGAAAATTAGAGGATATTTAAGCCCTAGGGATTAATGCTATGGGGGAGGTTGATCATTCTACAACACCTGACAACACAGGCAATTTGAATCTACAATTGGAGACTTTGTTATACGTAATTTTCTTTCATTTTTAATTCAGTTTATGTATGGATATTGTGTTAGTTCTTAGTGTGACTATGGCTAGGATCTAAACACTCTATTAGGGCTTTCCTTATGAATCTCTTGAAAATTTTATTCATGAATTAATGCAGTAGTTTGATTTCTTATTCACTTGATTAAGATTTAGTCAATATTTGGTATGAATGTCTGATAATTAATTGATCACTAATTATCATAATCTATATGATTTCGAATCAAAAGCCGAAAGCAGAGATTTGGATATGCTATAATTGAGGTTAAAATTGCGGAAGAAAGTACCCCGATACTTGTGTAGCATTATAGGTTACTGTTCTTAATCCTCCTATGTGGTAAATCCTATCATAGAAATATAGAAGGGTTCTGCACTGGATTGAGTGATTATATGTCCTAACTAGAATATAAGACAGTCTAGTTAACTGCTATCTTAACGAAGAAGAAGAATCATTCTAGTCGCATTAAGGATTGAATAAAGTGGATAGTCGAGGATTTTGGGAGCCCTAATTCATTCATAACTGATTACAACTTTATTGGTTTAAATGTTGCAATTATTCTAGTAGTTAAATAAAAACCTCAATCAAATATCGATTGTCAAATAGATAACATAAAATAGATAAACGGTACTTAGAAACCAGTCTCTGTGGACGATATTCGGTCTTACAGACTATATTACTTGTGAACGATGCGTATGCTTGCGTGAGCATTAGAAATATCGCTAACAAGTTTTTGATGTCGTTGCCGGGGACTGGAGTACATCTAATATAGAATCATTTGTTTTTATTTCTACTTTGGCTTTATTTTTATTTTTTATTTTTATTTTTATTGTGAGAACCATGTGCCTTGATTTGTTTGCTGATTTTGATCTGTTTCAGGAATCTAGTGTATGCGAAGAATGAGGGGAGCAGATACACTTGTTCCCTTAAATCCTGAAATTGAGAAAACCTGCAAACAAAGCGAGCAACAAAAGGATATCTGAGTCGACCGTGAACAGACCAAATCGAATGGGCGGACAATGAGGTTCACGAGAATGCGAGGGCAATCTGAGTCCCAGCAGAGAGAAATTTAGGGGACTATATTCTTCCCACGTTCACCGGTGCACAGACTTGCATCAGGCTCCCAACTATAGGGGCCAACAACTTTGAGATCAAGCCAGCCATCCTGAGCATGGTCCAGAACACAATACAATTTGGGGGACTGGTGTCACGACCCGACCCCGGGGCCACGACTGGTTCCCTACCTGGGCACCCCGTTCAGGTATACATTAGAGAATAGCAGCGAAACATACACAACATACAACATTTTTAGATAATAATAACACATACTAGCCGATAAGGCCGCCTTCCATGAAATATGCATAATCAAAGAAAAACTGTACAACTCGGTTCTTACTGAAACCGACATGTGACTACGGACCTCAGGAATAACAACGTGGCGGGACGGGGCCCGCCATACCCTGAATGTACATAAATCTGCATCGGGGAAAGAAGCGTACCAAAAGACAAGCCTCGGAGAAATGGAGCTTGGCGTCGATAAGTGATCTAAGTATGAGAATCCACCACTGCTTACCTACTGCGGCGTGAGCGCAGCCCAGGAAGAAATTCGATTACAATATGTACTAAGTATGTAAAGCGGAAAATCGTAATTACATCGTAAGTTTAAAACAAAGCGGAGGCATGAATGATAATAAAAATTACGATTACCACGGTGCCTTACTAACAATGAGAGTAATTAAGAGTATCGTGCAACATAAAAATAGGAAGCTCGCGATCAGCGGGACCGTCCGCGATATCATTAAGTAATCCTACTCACAGGACTATTTCACCGCGTAGGTCGTGTGGACCCGCGTGAGGTATTCCTCGCGTAAGGTACATGCGTCCGCGTGAGACTATTTCATCGCGTAAGCCCATGGGACTCGCGTGAGGTATTCCTCGCATCGTGGGTAGCAAATCCACGGAAGCAGTGGTATAACTATCTTGGGGATTTACCGCCGATTATACTCTTACCACAGGCGGGTGGTATAACGATCTTGGGGATTTACCCCTCAGATATACTCTTACCCTGGAGAAGGTGGTATAACTATCTTGGGAATTTACCCCTCAGATATACTCTTACCCTATCTCAACCGACCATCATACATAAAGTAAGCAAGTTAAGAAATCCCCCTAACTTCTTATTCATATACACTCTCATTTTAGTTTAGTTAAGGCACTAACATATCTTTTATGAAAATTCGGGAATTTAACCCAAGTACTACATACTTCTATTCTTTAAAACAAATGACTCTTTTTAGTATAAAACTTCCAAGATACTATTAACCGTAGTATCAAGTCAAAAATCACTTTTCAAGACAAGTTACAATACCTTTAGAAATAAAGTTAGGTTTCTAAATCAAGTGACTCATTTTCTTATAAAACCTTAGGCAATTGATGCCTTAAAATCAAATTGCCTTTTCATTAAACCAAGTCATTTATCTTTCCATAAAGCAAATATAATCAACTTCCCATAAAGTCGTTATATTCACTTTATACCTTAGCCAAATACAATTTCCTATCCAAGGGACTTATACGTTTAAAACGGAACAAGTATCACATACTTTAAAACTCTTCAAGTCCTTAACTTTAATAAAACTTAAGACATCCTTAATACTTTCAAAGAAGTGAGTTAATCTCCTAACTCACCCGACTTGGCAATTCATAAAACTAGTAAAGGATATCAAGGTCTTGTACATCTACCGTACTACATACGTGCAACTAGTCATGCTCAAAAGATAGGAAAAGTTTTACATACCTCTTCGGGTCAAACCACTTGCCAAGTACAATGTCCCGCCCGTAGTATGTCAACCTATAATATCCATATCGTCTATTAATGCCTTACTTCAAGCGTAGAATATTATAAGTGTAAAGTCTCTAAATTCTCTACGGAAAATCGGACGACACCTCCTTTGTTTCTACTTACTTTGCCACCTTTTTCAAGGCGAATACAATAACCAAACACGCATACATTTAAGGCCCGATCAATGCAATCAACAATATGGGATTACACGCCTACTAGGCGTGTAAAATTCCGCCCAAAGCGATATCAAACTAATACAACTACTAGGCCAATTCGCAAACTTGAAGTGCTATAACATCAATTCTTATCAATTCCATTTCAATCCAAATTGTTAGCATAACATGATATCAAGTCGCGATCGATTATACTACTATAATCTTGGTAAGTAACATCACGGCGATTCTAGTAAGCGACCAAATTGTAATCCAACTTCACGGCTTACATTACATTTGGATTTTTAAGGCTCTGAGCAATCCATAATACTTATAAACTTCAACACATATACTTCATGCTAGCAACATGTAAAGCTAACAACAATATAGATAATCTTGTAACACTTTTAAGAGACAAGATTATACCTCAACGAATCTTAATCCAACTCCGAATCCGAAGTCGCTCCTTAGCAACTTAGAGCCTCTTCAAGACAACAATCGCTAGTTGAGACCTTAGAACAACACCAACAATTTTCCTTCAAACTTCCAAACAAAACCTAGAAAGCAACTAGGTTTTCACCTTGCGACTAATACGAAAACTCTATTTTCCGAGATTTTCTATTGAGATACACTCATGATACACTCATGAACCTTAGTTTAAAGTGGGAGCTTAATGAGCAAGAAACAAAAAATTTCTTTTTCTTTTGAGTGAACCGAGAGCACTCTTGTTGCTCTTCCAATTTCTTGAAATTTTTCTAAGTGTTGGACTCACTCTTGCTACTAGTAGTATTATATAGCCTGATGGAGAATTCGAGAGGTGAACAAATGGGTGGATTGGATGAGCTCTTATTAAATATCAAGACTTTGTGGACCCTTTGACTTAGTCAATAATCTCAAGCTCACTACTTGCAAGACTTAGTCATCCTACAAAGGTCAAATGACCCTTAAGCCCTTGCTCATTTTCGTCGAAGGCACCATAAGGGGGTGACACGTGTCGCCTCCCGTTAAATCCTGATAAAACATTTTCCGACAATTTTCATAATTCCGATAAATTTTTACAAGTCTCAAATCTTAACACTCGTGAGTTCTTACGTACGTTCTTAAAACATGTCTTGTAAATACGGGGTGTAACATTCTTCCCCCCTTAGAAACATTCATCCCCGAATGTTCTTTCGTAGTCAAACTTATAATTAGCGACATAGTTTCCTTTCACAACCCCGACATACCAAAATGCCACCATGGCCACATAATAGCATTTGAGCAAAGAAATACTTCAATTAAAACTTGACAAGTAAGGGAAAGCGAATTACGAAGGTGTAGGGAATAAGTGAGGATCTTCTTGACATGTCCTCATAACTTCCCAAGTCATCTCCTCCGGTTATCATTCCTCCACAAGACTTTGTGGAAGCCACATCCTTGGTCATGATCGCGACTGGCGATCGAGTATCGCTATGGGACTCTCCTCATCGATAACCCTCTGTCACTGGACCTCGCGAGGAAAACTCTCTGGATCTCAGATACACTTCATGATATAGAAACATGGAAGGCCGGATGTACCGCCTCTAACTCGATGGCAAATCCAACTCATAGGCAACCTTGCCTACTCGGCGAACGATCGATAGGGCCCAATGTACCTTGGGTGAGTTTCCCTTCTTACGAATCTCATCGCACCGCCATGGGTGGCACGCGAAGACCCGATCGTCTACGAAACTCCAAATGCGGCGCCGATTATCGCGTATGACTTGCCGACTACGAGCGCTAATGATCTCTCGGATAAGCCGCGCCTTATCCACGACTGCTTGAACCAAGTGCAGGCCAACTAAGCGCACTCGCCACGCGTCGAACCAACCAATCGGCAATCTACATTTCCGCCCATATAAAGCCTCGTATGGCGCCATCGTATCTTGGAATGGTAGGCATTGTTATAAGCAAACTCCGAGGCAAATGATCCTCCCGGCTACCCACGAAATCAATCACGCAGCTCGCGACATATCCTCGAGTGTATGCGGATAGTGCGCTTTGCACTGCCGTCGATCTGAGGATGAAATGATGTCTTGAGACTCACTGGGTCCCCAATCCCACGGAAAGACCTCCGAAGTTAGCGTAGCAGGCTCCCTATCGGATATAATCGACAGGGACAGTGCAGCCTCACAATCTCTCGATGTATAATCTGGTATAATCCTCGGTAAACGTCGTCTGGGGAAGGAAATTGGTGATTTAAATCGACTGTCAACAATAACCCAAATGGAGTCGTACTTTCCTGATGCGAGGTAACCTGTAACAAAGTCCATGTTGATCACCTCCCACTTCCAAGTCGGAATCTCGATAGCTGTGATAATCCACTGGGCCTCGGTGCTCGACCTTGACCTGCGGATTAGGACAGCTGCAACAAAACCGCCACGTCCTCTTGAGCCGTCCCACCAATACAAACATCGAGGTCATGGTACATCTTGGTGACCCGGATGAATAGAATAACGAGCACCGTGTGCCTCCCAAAATCTGGCGAAGTCTGTCCACATCGGGAACACACGGCCGGCCTCAAATCTTAGCACCCATGAGCGCTACCTCGAATGAACTCTTCTCCTCCGAAGAGCGTCGATACCGTACCAACACTGGGTCCTCAAATCGCCTCTTCACCTCATCAGCGATGGAAGACTGGCAACCTCGCGAACCCGTACCCACTATCGTCGGTATCGATCAATCGAACCCGAGGCTCGCTGCGGTGGATCGACGGACCGTATCTGTCTGCAGCTTTACCTCGCGGGCTCCCATCGATGTCGACTCGAGGCATCAACAACTACGTTGGCTTTCCCGGATGGTATAGAATATCAACGACATAATCTTTCGTGACTCTAACCACCGTCTGCAGCGAGTTCGACTCCATACTGCTGAAGATATCACGGAGGCTCTTGTGGTCTGTATAAATATCCACATGAACCCCATACAAATAATGTCTCTAAATCTTCAAGGCATGAATAACTGCGGCCAACTCTAAGTCGTGGGTAGGGTAATTCCTCTCATGCTTCCATAACTGTCGGGAAGCATAGGTGATCGGTGTATTTTATATACACCTTTTGAGTCAGTTTTAGTTAGTCTTTTGTCCCTTTTTGTACAAATAAGTGTCGTATTAGTATAGTTTTCCTTTCTTTTGAGTCAAAGTTGTTAAAATGGCCAAATGACGGAAAATGAGCTAAAAGAGGGCAAAAGAGGAGGTTCCAGAGCTAAAAAAAGAGAAAGTGGCGAGCAGTGAAACCGGACAGCGCGCTGGCTCCTGCGATCGAAGCGGTCGCGGCGCCAACATCGAGGCTGCGAAGACCAGCCGCGACGCCTCATGCCAACGGTAGCAGGGCCGCAGCGCCTAATCATCAGAGAGGCTACAGAAGAAATAGCGCCGCGCTGAACAACGAGAATCGAGCGCGGCGCCGTCACCCGAAGGACCACGAAGTTCCGCGCCGGCTGCAAAGCGAGGCGCCGCGGCGGAAAAATCAGTTTTGGGCGAAATTGCAGGCGAGCAGGAAAAGAGAGGCGGTTTCGGCTATAAAAGGAGAACCACAGGCGATTTTAAGGATTCCCCTTCTTGCACAACACAAGGCTTTCTTGCTTGGACATTGGAGACCATAGTTTAGTAAATTTCCTTTCCTTTTCTTGTTTTTATTTCAGTTTTATGAAGAACATGGAATTAGTTCTTGTCATGTCAATGGCTAGGAACTAATTCCTCTATAGGGCTTTCCATGTTGAATCTCTAGAAACTTATGTTATGATTTAATGCATGCTTATGGTTATTCTTCTTTTTGTTGAGATCTATCCAATAATTGAATTGAATGCTTGGTAGTTAATTGACAACTAATTATCACTATATGATTCTAATCAGACTCCGAAAGGAGGGGATTGTGAATATGATGTAAGTTGGGTAGACATTCATGGATTGGGGATGAAAATACCTCAATTATTTATGTAGCGTTAACGAGAGGCTTAACAACCCTAATTTTACGCATTGTGCGTGACGGTTAACTAGGTTCTTAGTCTTAATCCTCCTATAGAGTTATCCTTATCACCGAAAGGTAGGTAAGGTGCAATCTTTGAGGTTGAGTGTTTATATAACCCTAGCGGGAGTATAAAGCGATTTAGTGAACCTTCTTTCTCCAAAGAAGAAGACCGTAAGTTATTGCATTAATAAGTAACATAAGCGGATAGTGAGGAGGCGTGGAAGCCTATTCTCATCATAAGCGAAGTAAACTCATTAGTTAAATTAGCCTTTATAATTCGTAGTTATAAACCACAAAATCAAATATCAATTTACCAAATAGATACCAAAAGATAGATAGTTGGTACTTGAACCTGTCAGTGTGGGCGATATTCGGTCTTGCTAAGACTATATTACTTGTCACGATAACGTGCACTTGCGTTTAAGTGTGTGCATCTTTTCGCGCATCAAGTTTTGGCGCCATTGTGAGGATTAGGCATAGTTCAATATCAAATTTGTCTATTTTTAATTTCTAATTTGGTTTTTATTTTATTTTTATTTTAAATTTTTACGTTTTTTTCAAAAAAAAAAATCAATCGTGATTGGTTGTTTGTTTTGATCTATTTCAAGAAATCGGTTTATGCGAAGGAGAAGAGGAAGCGGACACTCTTGTTCCTTGATCCATAAATTGAGAAAACATGCGAGCGAGAAAGAATCAGCGGATTACAACTTTGATAGAGATGGGCGGTGCTCCAACAATAACATGATGAGAGAAGGGTTAGGTGAAAATCAACCTAACCCGGGAATGCCTCGGCAAGTGCCAATAGGCGTGGAGGAGAGAGTCAAATACAACGAGAAAGAAGTTTGGGAGACTATGTCTTGCGAGTGAATTGGCGAGGCATGCATTAGGCTCCCTGCATAAGCCAACAACCGAGATAAAGCCGGCGATTACAGGCATGATACGGCACGGTGCAGTCGGAGGACTTCCGTGGAGGATCCACATATGCACATAGCTAATTTCTTGGAGCTATGTGCAAGCTTTCGAATATCTTGGCGTTCTTGATGATGCCGTCAGTTGAAGCTCTTTCCTTCTCACTCGAGGGCGAGCAAAAGTATAGTTGAATTCCTGTAGGTCGATTTTTACATGGCAGAGAGCGCATAAATTCCTAGCCAAGTTCTTTCCCCGTGTAAAGCAACAAAGCGAGAGGAGTTGAACAACTTCTACAGCGGATGGAAGTCCTTATATGAAGCTTGGGAAAGGTTGAAAGATCTCTGAGAAAGTGCTACACCATTCGTTGAGTTGTGGAACTTGGTCCACATCTTCTGACAATGGTGGCGGTACACCGAACCATTATAGATGCGGCCGGTGGAGCATTCATGAGAAAGCAGCCACGCTTTCGTGAGTTATTAGAAGATATGGCCACTAACAACCGTATCACGAAGAGAGGTCGACAAGTGGGAGGAAACGGTGGGATTCCACAAAATAGATGTTATTCGCCTTGAATGCCCAGTGGCCCTTTTGGCAAAACGATTGCAGACAACATGCGATGTCGATGAATGCGGTGCGGATGCCTAAAGGCATGAGATATGTGGTGGCCCATCATTCGATAATTGTCCTTGGTGATCAACAATATACCAATGGAGCGGCGAGTGTCGGCGATGAAGTAATTATCGAGAAGCAGAACAACCCCTACTCCAACACTTATAATACGAGGTGGAGAATCACCCAAATTTCTCATGGAGAGACCGAGGCAGCGAGAATCAATACGAGGCGATGCAGGCAGCGAGCAGAATCAGCGACCTTTCATTCAAGCCCCGCGGCCTCAGCGATTGATGCACGGTTGGCGCGAAAAGCGGCGAGCTAAGCGGTAGCGGCATTCCAGCGCCCGAGCGCGATTCGCAGCGAAGCTAGATCCTCGTTGAGAACTTGGAAACACAAGTGGGTCAACTAGCGAGCAAGCGGCGAGCGCGGTACACTGCCAAGCAATACTGAGGTAAATCAGGAAGCGATGTCGAGCGATGCGATTGAAAGTGGAAGGCAGTTGGAGCAACGATCACCTCGGCGATAAGTGAGAAGAAGCGAGAAATAGAAAAGAGAAGGTGATTGAGCCTAGCCCGGTAGTAGAAAACTCCGGAGAAGGAGTATACTGAGAAAATTCCTTTTCCCGAGAGATTACGGAAGCGATTGATAAACAATTCTCCAAATTTTTGGAGACATTGAAGCTGCGTATCAACATACCTTTTATAGAGGCTTTGGAGCGGATGCCTTCCTATTTCAAGTTCATGAAGGAGATCTTGGGGAAGAAGAAGAAGGTGGCGAGAATACGAAATAGTAGCAGCGTGAGAAGAGTGTAGTGCTATCTTGCGAGAAAAAGTTGCCACCAAAGCTAAAAGATCGAGGAGCTTTACACTACCTTGCCTGATGGCAAGGTGACATGCAACGAGCTCTGTGTGATTTAGGGGCAAGTATAAATCTGATGCCCTTATCGGTATTTAAAAGATTGGAGTTAGGTGAGGCGAACCAACCCGCGATAAGCTGCTGTTGGCCGGCGGGCGATGGTTAAATCGAAGGAAAAATTGAGGGCGTGATTGTGAAAGTAGGAAAATTCTTCTTTCTGCGGACTTCCCATTCTTGATATGGAAGAAGATGCGGAAATCCCTATCATATTGGGAGACCGTTCTAGCAGCGGGAAGAGCTTTAATTGATGTTGAAATATGAGAGTTAACATTAAGGGTGGAGAATGAAGAAATGGTGTTTAAAGTTTTTAAACCGTCGTTGAACCACCAACCATGAGTGGGTGCTTTTGCAATCAGCACCGTCAAACCCCCTGCGAGCCAATACAAGTCAACGAAGGAGATGAGCCCGAAAGCGGGCATGGTTTGCGAAATTCCACTAAAGGAGGTATGTGTTCACGAAACTTAGCTTGATGATAATGCTAAGAGAGAAGAAGAAGAATAAAAGAAAGCGAACAATGTGGAAAAAATGGATTTGTTGTGGGGTTAATACACCTCGCATTTATTAAACTAAGGAACTGCGTCCGGCTAAAGGCGTTAAAGAGCGCTAAGTGGGAGGCAACCTAACGTTTTCAATTATGTGATTTTAATTCCTGTCTTTAGTTTATTTTATTTTATCTAGAACAGTCTCACGGTCTTGGGTTGTAGCGTTTGTGTTGTGATTGACAGGTACAGGCCAATAAAGCGGCGAAAAGCGAAGAAAAGCGGGATTTCGAAGAAAAGCGGGTTAAGCGGCCGGAGGCGAGCGCGCGCGAAGAAGCGTAGAGTCTTTGAAGTTTAGCGTCGCGGCGACCGAAGCGAGGGCGGCAGAATTCCAGAAAATTTGCCAAGTTTAGGCGCCACGGCGCCGTGCAGTCATGTGCGAAAGTCCGAAGAAGTGCTGAAGATTAGGCGCGTGGCGAGTGCGCGTGGCGGAAATCGAGAAAACGCGCGCAAATCAGATTTTCCCCCAATTCCAATTTCAAAAACCTAACCATTCTTTTCCAAAAACACACGAAAATCCAAAAATCTACCCACATTCCTCCATGAAATCCAACCTGACCACAACCAAAACTCTTAAATTCCTAAAATCCTTAGCTATCTCAAACAACATAGCTCCGTTCCATAGCCTCGAACCACCATTAGAAACAAGAACAACTTGAATCTTCTCGTAAAAGGTAATTTTTACATTCTTGAGATCTTTACTGAAGTCACAGGGGGTAGTAGTTTGAAGGAGTATTATAGTTGTGAAGTAGTTTGGGTGCTGAAAAATTGATTGTGAAGTTTGGAAGAGGAGTAGAAAAGTAGGGTGTGGGTATTGGGTAGAAGAGTTGAAGTTTGGGGGTGTTGTGTTAGCTGCTAGTTGTTGATTGTGTTAGGAAACATTTGTGCCACTAAGTTGTAAGCTGCAAGCCCTTTAACCATGGCCACCGGGAAGAGAAGAGCCTCATCCACTTTGACCATTCTGATGATACTAGGTTTGTGAGCTACGAAGCCTTCCAAAGATACAAAGAACTTAGTACTAGGCCCTTAATCCCTTAAAGGGGAATGGACTATCAGAGGGAGTCGTTTGGGGAAGAGGATGTTTATGAGTCCATTCGGGCAATGATTGAGTTGAGGGGGTGGAGGAGGTTTGTAAATCCGGAGAAAATAGCACCAATGAACACAACAATGGTGCGTGAATTCTATGCCAACTTTCCGGAGAAGGTGGAAAGGGGATGCTTTGTAAGAAATTATGTGCACATGCGAAGAAGATATAAATATAAAATTGAATTCGGTTTATGTTGAAGAAAGTTATGATTGGAACCTCTTTAGAACATGGTCTAGAAGCGCTCCAACATCATTGGAATAACATTGCGAACCTGATGAGCTACCACAGGGCTGCGTTTGATCTTTGAGAAATGGGTCAAGAAGGGTGGCGGTGCGATTCAACCAAAGCGACCAAGGGTTGGCTATATTTCATCGATGCGTCTGATCCCGTCAACGCTTCACGAGTGCGGAAGATAGGATCAAATTGATATATGGGATCATGGCGGGAAAACAATTGATGTGGGGAAAGAAATAGTGCGAGCATTGAGAAATCAGCGGGTTGGTAACAGCGGTGGATTGGGACATGACTCGATTATCACGAGCTATGTCACGTGAATGCGGTCCCAATCCTGCCAGCGATACTAATGAAAGAAACCAGCGCACATGTCACATGGGATAGTGCACTCTTTCCCGGACCAAGCCCCCGGCGGGCGAAAGTACAACCAGCGGCCGTGGCAGAGCGCGATGAGCGAAGATGAGCACGAAATAGGGGCTCGATATGAAGCGAGACCTAGCCACTGACCAACGAAGCGGGAACCTCCGGTGCCTATGATGGAGCAAGTGCTCGAGAACGAGAATGATGATGCAACATTTGACACAATGATACAAGGACAAAATGAGTTGAGGCAGGGACAACATGAGTTGCGACAAAGGGCAACAAGAATTGAGGCGGGAAGCAACAGCGGTTACCAATGATATAACGAGATGAGTTCCTGTTCAACGATAGTCGATCGTTATCACCGCCACCACCACCATTTAGCCAAAGTTTGTAAGTGTATTATTTCTTTTCTGTCTTTGAGTCTACACATTGGGACAATGTGTGATTTAAGTTGAAGTGTTTTATTTGTGTCTTGTTATGTTTTATTTAAATCTTTTTATTGTTTTATGTATTTTTAGTCACAAATTTTTTATTTTTTTGAGTCATAATTATGCATCAAAGATCATGTATCTTGTAGTTACTAGAAACACCTAGTGAAGTAAGGTGGAATAATGTAATGGAATACAAGCAACTATCTAAACACTTAGGTTAGATATGCCAAAAACTCACGAATCTGTCTATTTGGAGTTTCTTGCTTAAATTATGCATGCTAAATGATAAATACTTATGTGTTATGAGTGCTTTCTATTTGGTGAAATAGTTAGGATGTGCGTGTTAGGAGATGACTCGGACATTTCTTTGATAGCCAATTCTCACCATTCTTTTCTATCGATTGCTTTAAAAGTATCACTAGTCACAATTGAGCCTAACGTTGAAACCTTTTGACACCCTATATTCCACAAATTGTGTCATAAAAATATGAAATAGTGGAATACATTGTGTGTTAAAAAGAGACAAAAAGAGTGAATGAGCTTGTTGCACCCGATTAAAAGTAATAAGAAATAGGCAAAAGCCTAAGTTTGGGAGTCTTGTCATTATGATATACTTCACTCTCCCAAAACAAAGAGGAAAAGATAGAATTAAAGTGAAGGAAATAACAAAAGAAAAGGGAAATCTTGAAAAGCTAAAGAGCTTATAGTGCAGAATGAGCCTAAATGCCTATTTTTACCTACATATACCTAAGCCTACATTACAACCCTTAAAGTCATGAAGATCTCTTTTATGCATATCGAATTAGTGGAGAATAGCAAGTAAGCATGTCATAGGATTTTGAATTTTCATGCATGATTTAGTATATTGACTTCCATTAAGCATGATAAATATGAGTTTGCGAAATATCTAGCTCGATGTGTTTAGTGTCTTTGAATTTTCATGCTATATGTTCCTGCGTATTATTTCGCTAACCTTATGTTTTTCTAGTTAACACTAATGCGACAAAAGTGATCAATGTCGGTGAGTCTTTTATTTTTCGTTTCTTTGAGTCTTTTATTTCTTTCTTTCTATCTTTGCTCGAAATGAGCAAAGGTTAAGTTTGAGGTATTTGATCGGTGTATTTTATATACACCTTTTAGTCGATTTTAGTTAGTCTTTTGTCCACTTTTGTACAAATAAGTGTCGTATTAGGATAGTTTTCCTTTCTTTTGAGTCAAAGTGGTTAAAATGGCCAAATGGCGGAAAAGGAGCTAAAGAGGGCAAAAGAGGAGGTTCGAGCTAAAAGCAGAGAAAGTGGCGAGCAGTGAAACCAGAACCCGGTAGCGCGGCTTCTCGCGATCGAAGCGGCGCGGCGCCCGACATCGAGAGAGGCTGCGAAGACCAGCGCGCGGTACCTCGTACCAACGATGGCGAGTCGCGGCGCTGTCATGCGAACCCGGCCACGGCGCCTACAGCGATGGCGAGTCGCGGCGCTAATCATCGAGAGGCTACGAAGTAGCGCGCGGCTTCCGCGAACAGAGAATCGGGCGCGGCGTAAATCACCGAAGGACCACGAGATTCGGCGCGCGGCACGCGGGAAAAATCGGGTTTTGGATGAAATTGCAGGCTAGGCACGAAGGAAAAGAGAGGCGGTTTTCCTATAAAGAGAGAACCTAGGCAGATTTTAAGGGTTCCCCTTTGCACCTGACACGAGGCTTTCTTGCTTGGAGATTGGAGACCATAGTTTAGTAAATTTCCTTTCCTTTTCTTGTTTTTATTTGATTTTATGAAGAACATGGAATTAGTTCTTGTCATGTCAATAGCTAGGAACTAATTCCTCTATAGGGCTTTCCATGTTGAATCTCTAGAAACTTATGTTATGATTTAATGCATGCTTATGGTTATTCTTCTTTTTGTTGAGATCTATCCATTAATTGAATTGAATGCTTGGTAGTTAATTGACAACTAATTATCACTATATGATTTCTAATCAGACTCCGAAAGGAGGGGATTGTGAATATGCTGTAATTTGGGTAGACATTCTTGGATTGGGGATGAAAATACCTCAATTATTTATGTAGCATTAACGAGAGGCTTAACAATCCTAATTTTACGCATTGTGCGTGACGATTAACTAGGTTCTTAGTCTTAATCCTCCTATAGAGTTATCCTTATCACCGAAAGGTAGGTAAGGTGCAATCTTTGAGGTTGAGTGTTTATATAACCCTAACGGGAGTATAAAACGATTTAGTGAACCTGCTTTCTCCAAAAGAAGAAGACCATAAGTTATTGCATTAATAAGTAACATAAGCGGATAGTGAGGAGACGTGGAAGCCCTATTCTCATCATAATTGAAGTAAACTCATTAGTTAAATTAGCCTTTATAATTCGTAATTATAAACCACAAAATCAAATATCAATTTACCAAATAGATACCAAAAGATAGATAGTTGGTACTTGAACCCTAATCCTTGTGGACGATATTCGGTCTTGCTAAGACTATATTACTTGTCACGATAACGTGCACTTGCGTTTAAGTGTGTGCATCTTTTCGCGCATCAATAGGCTATAACCTTGCCGTCTTTGCGTCATAACACACTGGCGATGCAGAGGCATCGCGATAGATCGCGTGCGTCTAACCCGCCGGGAAGAGTAAGGCTGGGCGTAGTCAACCTTTCCTTGCCGACGGAAACCGCTTCTGCAAGCCTCATCGGCTGGAACTTGTTGCGCCGAGTCGGCTGAGTCAGCGGTCTTGAATCGAAACAAAGCGCTCGCGAACCTGATAATAACGCCGATACAAGCTGCGCCTCGGTCGGAGTAGTAGGTCTCGGCGAACTTAGCTGCCTCGATCTTTGCGTGTCCACGAACACCATCGGCCCGATAATATGCCCGGGAATGCCATGAGGCCAACCAAAACTCACATGGAGAACTTGGTGAATAAGCGCGACTCGGAGGACCCAATCACCGTCCTCAGTGATCTGCATGCTCCTGCTCTGTGCGCGAATAAACCAGGATATCATCAATGAATATTATAACAAACGTATCCAAAAATGGCTTGAACACCCGGTTTATCAAATCCATGAATACTGCTGGAGCGTTGGTCAAACCGAAAGACATCACCCTGAACTCATAGTGCCCATACCGGGTCCTGAATGCAGTCTTTGGGATATCTGTCTCTCGAACTACTTTGATGATAACGGACCGAAGGTCTATCTTGGAAAACACCTCGCACCACTGTAGTGGTCAAACAAAAATCATCAATCACGGGAGGGTACCTATTCTTGATGGTTACCTTATTAAATTTTTGTAATCAACACACATCTGCGACGTCATCCTTCTTCTTCACAAACAAAACCGCTCCCAGGAGATGCACTAGGCGATAAAGCCTTTCTCTGCAAATCTTTTGGTGGTCCTTGACTCCTCGGCTCGGCGGGTGCCATCTGTATGGCGGAATGGAAATAGGTCGAGTGTGCGGCAGCGTGTCAATATAAAACTCAATCTCCTCTCGGGAGGATACGGAAAGATCGTGCGAACACGTGGAAACTCCTAACCACTTGCGTTGGCGAAGCGGCGCTCGGCCTGCGTATCAAATACGAACGGATGATAGATATACCGCTACGCACCGTCTTCGTATCGCTTGAGATAAGAAATAAACCTACCCGCCGGCGTATTTGTATTGCCGCCACTCGATAAGCGGCTCGCGAAGCGGAACCGAACCAACTGTCCCTACGGTCAGCGTTGGCATAACAAGAAGCCGACCAGTCCGTACGATAATGGCGTCAAAATCGTCATCTCGACTCTATCAAGTGCAAAGTGCAGTCGGCATGTAAATAAACAGGACAACCTCTGTCGCCCGCTCGGCTAACAGAATAACCGGCTGGTGTAGCTACCTCAAAACTCTATCGACCAGCTCTATCCGGTCTACATGATAAGAGGACCATAGGACAATGTAGAACTGGATCTATCAAAGCATAAGCGTGACAACATGAAATCAATAATGTACTGTGGCGGCGTCGGAAGCCTCACGATCTGGCGGTGGCTAATGAATATATGCGGTTACGTGGACGCTGAGTGGAACCACCACCACGACCTCTGCGGCTGCCGTCGTGAGTACCTACCCTCGGGCGCGTAACCACGAAGAGAGGAAGACCCGGCCAGCGATCCTATCGGTTGCCGCGTATCCGACGACCCGAGGCCATGACGCCTGCCTACTGGGCATCCGCTTCGATAAACATCGAGAGAATAGCAGTGGAACATCTGGTGAAAAAGTACTTAAACATAAAATGACAACAGGCTGGCGATAAGGCCACCTCACAAAAACTATATCAATAAAATAGTACATTTTCTTCTTGACCCGATCCTGATGTGACTACGGACCTCTAAGAATACAACTCTGGCGGGGCGGGCCCGCCGTACCACGAATGTCTGATAGCAGCAATACCGGTATAAGCCTCGGAATAAAGGAGCTTCTCAACGGTGACATGATCCTAAGGCGAGGATCGGCACTTTACTCTACTGCGGCATGAGCGCGGCCGAAGGAGTCGATCTGGCATGTACCAAATATGTGGCCAGAAATCTTTAATGAAATCATAAGTCTAAAATAAAGCTGGAGACATGTATGATAACTCGATTAACGATTACACCGTGTCTTACTAACAATGAGAGTAAATAGGGTATCTTACAATATAAAGTAGGAAAGCTCACGATCAAAAGCAGGACCACCGCGCGGTGTCATTAGCGATCATATTCCGGGACTATTTCACCGCGTAGATCCGGTGGACGCGTGAGGTATTCATCGCGTGGGACTATTCCACCGCGTAAGCCACTTACGGACTCGCGTGAGGTATTATAGCGCGTAGGTGGACCAGCGCGTGGGACTATTTCACCGCATAAGCCTACGGACTCGCGTGAGGTATTCCTCGCATCGTGGGTAGCAAATCACGGAAATATGCAATGCCACAAAGCAGGGAATGACCCATGACGAATAATATGTTACTAGCACAAATCAGGCTATCACACATAACATAAGCACTCTGAAACATCATCTGATACATAAGTAAGTTGAAATCCCTAACTTCTTATTATTCTTGTTATACATATATACACTCTCGTTTTAGTTTACCTAAGGCTTTATCATGTCTTTTATAAAAAAAAATCAGAATTTAACCCAAGTACTACATCTTCTATTCTTTTTAAGATGACTCGTTTCATTATAATCCTTCCAAGACACTAATAGCAGTAGTATCGAGTTACAATTCTTTTCAAGACAAGTCATGATACTCTTAGAAATAAAGTTAGGTTTCTAAATCAAGTGACTCATTTTCTTATAAATCTTTAGGCAATTGATGCCTTAAAATCGAATTGTCTTAATTAAATCAAGCCATTTATCTTTCCATAAAGCCAATATAACCAACTCCCGTAAAGTCGTTATATTCACTTTATACCTTAGTCAAGTACAATTTCCTATCGAAGGGACTTATCGTTTAAAGCGAAACAAGTATCACAATACTTTAAAACTCTTGAAGTCCTTAACATACTTAAATTACTTAGAGTAAACCACTCTTTAAACTTTCCATAACAACAAGTATCAAAAATACTTTCAACGTACTTAAAGTCTCTTAACTTTTGAAAACCAAGATATCCTTAATAATTAAACGTTGAGTTAATTCCTAACTCAACAACTTGGGCATTCTTAAAAATAAGCCAAGGATATCAAATAGACTAGATTGTCAAAATCTTGTCGTCTATCGTACTTATACCTTTACAACAATCATGCTCAAGAGATAAGAAAGTTCCACATACCTTGGGTCAAACCACTTGCCAAGTACAAAGTCCAGCGTAGTATATCAACCTATAATATTCACAATCGTCTATTAACGCCTTACTTCTAATGTAGAATATTATAAGTGTAAAGTCTCCATTTTCTCTGAGAAAATCGGACGACACCTCCTTTGTATTTACTCACTTTGCCACCTTTTTCAAGCCGAAAATACAATAACCAAACATCGATTGGCTCACAATTATATGAAGGTAGTCGATGCAAATGACTAACTAAAGCGACCCGATTGGCTCGCGATTATATAGAAAGTAGTCGATGCAAATGACTAACTAAGCACCCCAATTGGCTAACAATTATATAGAAAGTAGTCGATGCAAATGACTAACTAAGCCCCAATTGGCTCGCGATTATATAGAAAGTAGTCGATGCAAATGAATAACTAAACAACCCCAATTGGCTCGCACTTATATGAAGGTAGTCGATGCAAATTACAAGTCCAAAATCGGCGCGAGTTCAACAAAACCAATTCTTATCAAATTCCATTTCAATCCATATTGGTAGCATAACGTGATATCAGTCGCATTTGATTATAATAACCATAATCTTTAAGTAAGTAACATCGACGATTTTTAACAACGATTAAATTAGTAATCGATTCAGTGGCTTGTATAACATTTGGTTAGCTACAAGAAATCCATAATACTTATAACTTCAACCTATCAACTTCATGCTGTAACAAGTAAAGCTACAACAACAATATAAATATGTAATCTTGTAACACCTTTAAAAGACAAGATTATACCTTAACGATTCTTAATCGACTCGATCAAGTCGCTCCTTAGTAGTTTAGAGCCTTTCCAAGATACTTCAATCCGCTTGTTGAGACCCTTAGAACAACACCAACTATTATCCTTCAAACTCAACACAAAACCTAGAAAGACCATTAGGTTTTCGTTTGCGACTAACAGTAAACAACGCTTTTCCAAGATTTTCTATTGAGATGTGTTTACAAAACACCTAAGAACCTTGGTTTAAAGTGTGGAATCAAATGGACAAGAAAGCGAAAATTCTTTCTTCTATCCCCTAGGTGAACCGAGACCCCGATGTGTTCTTCAAATTTTTGTGTAAAATTTTCTAAGTGTTAAACTCCTCTCTCTACTAGTAGTAATATAAAGCACCTTGGAGGTTATGATAAAAACACATGGGTGGTTTAGATGAAGTCTACTAAAATATCAAGACCAAAGTGGGACGCTTTGACTTTAGTCAATGTTCTCATCTTCTGATTGCGAGACTTAGCCATAGAAGACTTATGGTCGATGACCGTATTGGCCATGCCATTTCGTCGAGCATTGCTAAGGGGGTACGTGTTGCCCTCCCATTCGTCCTGACACTAACGTTTTCAACAATTTCATAATTCAGATAAATTTTTACTCGTCTCGAACCTTAACATTGTTGAGTTCTTACGTGCGTTCTTATAAACATATCCTAAAATTAGGGTGTAACACCTTTGTACCACCCGTACGCCTCTGACGGACAATCTCTCCTCAAATGGCCTGCTGTCATAAGAGTAACAAGCTCGGAGCAATGTGACACTACGCCATACAGTGAGACTACTGCATGAAACCTGCTGAGATGTGGTTTGTCTCGATCGGTGATGGTTTCTGCTTCCCTGAAACCCCGAAGTCCTGGAGCCCTGACCTGCTCCTGAATGACCTGGCTGATCAGACCTCCTGCCAGAAAACCGTGAAGGAGCACTCTGTCTTTGGTGGAATGTGGACTAGTCTGCTGCGAGGTTGTCGCCTCGAAAACTACCACAGAGACCCATTGTCACAGCCTCTTGAGTGGCACAGTCAATCTGGTCCTCCTCTCTCTATCCTCTATCCCTGCGCATGGGCTGCGTCGACAATGTCCATTACGGTGAAGAGCCACCCCAAACATCTGATAATAATATGGCCAGTGCAGCCCGTCACATGTGATGAACTCTGTCAGCCGTATCATTCTGATAGTGTGCGCGTATGCGGAAAAGAGCGAACTCGGTGTACTCGCGATAGTCCTCTCATTACGCCTCGAGGTCAGAATCTATCTACGGGCTCTCCTCGTCTCGGGAGGCAAAAGTGATCCATGAAGGCCTCTGTGAACTCCTCCCAAGCAGTGGAAAAGCATCCTCGCCTCTCGGCGGCTCGTGACTCAAACCAGTTCAATGCAATATCGCGTAACCGGTAAGAGGCTTGCATAATAGTCTGTCTCTGAAGCCCTAAGAACCTGCATCGTCCGCTGTAGCTGCCGAATGAACTCCTGTGGATCCTCCTCAGACCTCGAACCATAAAACTCGGGCGGATGACAACCCAGAAAATCCTGGATCCGCAAACTGTCGGCTCTAGGGTTAGCTGCCTGCTCCTGTCGGCGCTGCCCTGCTACTATATTGGTCAATAACCGGATCTGCTCCCCGTAGTCTCTATACTCAGACCCTGGTTGTGGGACTGGAGGCTCTGGTACCGGAACCTCTAGAGCTACTGCCGCTCTCGGCTCCTCTAATACTGTCGGCGTGGCTGAACTGTGACGCCTCTACCTCGGGCATAGTGTGCTGAGTCAGTGTAACCTCTGAGTGCCGCTAGCGACTCTGCTGCGCCTTGCCCTCACAGGCTCGTAGCTCGTGGAGGCATAAGCATTTCATAAGAATAGGTCGGAGAGGATTCAACCTAATAAGACAACTCTCTTTGCGATCTCACGAGAGAAGAATGGAAACCAATCCTAAATGTCCTGCGACCTCACGATTATAGATGTGGTGCACAACACACGATAATCAAGACTACTACTGACGCGATGCGTAGACACTTTCCGAGGACTAACTGCTCTGATACAACTTTTGTAACGACCCGGGGCGCGGCGGTGCCCTACAGGCACCGTTGGTATACATCGAGAGAATAGCGGTAGGAACATACACAACATACAACATTTTTAGATAATAATAACACAGGCTAGCCGATAAGTCCGCCTTCCATGAAATATGCATAATCAAAGAAAAAGCGTACAACTCGGTTCTTACGATTTAAAACACAACATGTGACTACGGACCTCTAGGAATAACAACAGTGGCGGGACAGGGCCATACCCCTGAATGTACATAAATCTACAACATCAGGGAAAGATTGTACCAAAAAGACAAGCCTCCGGAGAAATGGAGCTTCTGACGTCTGATAAGTGATCCTAAGTATGAGAATCCACCACCTGCTTACCCCTACCTGCGGCATTAACGCGGCCAGAAGAAGTCGATTACCGCAATATGTACTAAGTATGTAAAGCGGAAAATCACGTAATTACATCATAAGTTTAAAACAAAGCGGGAGGCATGAATGATAATAAAAATTACGATTACGATTGCCTTACTAACAATGAGAGTAATTAGAGTATCGTCTGACATAAAATAGGAAGCTCACGATCAGCGGACCGTCCGCGCGGTATCATTAAGCAATCCTACTCACGGGACTATTTCACCCGCATGGGTCGTGTGGACCGCGTGAGGTATTCCTCGCGCATGGTATGCGCGCGTGGGACTATTTCACCCGCGTAAGCCCGTAAGGACTCGCATGAGGTATTCCTCGCATCGTGGGTAGCAAATCCACGGAAGCGGTGGTATAACTATCTTGAGGATTTACCCGCCGATTATACTCTTACCACACAGGCGGTGGTATAACGATCTTGGTGATTTACCCGCCGGATATACTCTTACCTGGAGAAGGTGGTATAACTATCTTGGGAATTTACCCTCGGATATACTCTTACCCTATCTCAGCCGACCATCGTACATAAAGTAAGCAAGTTAAGAAATCCCCTAACTTCTTATTCATATACACTCTCATTTAGTTTAGTTAAAGCACTAACATATCTTTTATGAAAATTAGAATTTAACCCAGTACTACATCTTCTATTCTTTAAAACAAATGACTCTTTTTAGTATAAAACTTCCAAGATACTATTAGTAGTATCAAGTCAAAAATCACTTTTCAAGACAAGTCACGATACCTTTAGAAATAAAGTTAGGTTTCTAAATCAAGTGACTCATTTTCTTATAAAACCTTAGGCAATTGATGCCTTAAAATCAAATTGCCTTTTCATTAAACCAAGTCATTTATCTTTCCATAAAGCAAATATAACCAACTTCCCATAAAGTCGTTATATTCACTTTATACCTTAGCGAATACAATTTCCTATCGAGGACTTATCGTTTAAAGCAGAACAAGTATCACATACTTTAAAACTCTTGAGTCATAACTTTAATAAAACTTAAGACATCCTTATCTTTCAAAGAAGTGAGTTAATCTCCTAACTCACCCGACTTGGCTATTTATAAAACTAGTAAAGGATATCAAGGTCTTGTACGTCTACCGTACTACATACGTGCAACTAGTCATGCTCAAAAGATAGGAAAATGTTATACCCCGTATTTCCAGAGTATATATGTAAGGACGTACGTACGACAAATTGAGACTTAAGTTTGGCTAGTTTCGACATTTTGTGCACAACACGATTAAGTCGTTTTTAAATGAAGCGTTTCTGAGAACTTGCGAAGGGAAAATTCCGGCTATGTCGTTTTGTATTTTTGCGGATTTTTCGGCGGCGGAACATTTTTGGGCCAACGAGAGGGTGACACTTGTCACCCTCAAGTGGACGTTGGGTTGGCCATTTGGGTCACGTCTCCTTGGCCGATTGACCCCTTATTTTGTGCCTTGTTTTGGCCTTATTTTGTGCCTTGTTTTGTGCCATGTTTTGTGGAGTAGGGGTTAGGGTGCACTTGGCTTGATCAAGGCCTTACACTTGCCTTGCACATGGCTTGATCTTGTCCGTTGGTTGGCCATGGCTTCCTATAAATACCCTCCCTTTGTTGAAGACTTCATCGTCAAATGTGTTCTAAGTCTTGCAATCCTTCCCTCTCCTCTTGTTGTTCTCGTCCTAAGCCTTCCCCTCCCCTTTGGTGGCCTTGTGGCGAGAGGTTCCCTCCCACTCCTAGTGGTGTGGCCAGAGGTACCCCACATGGTAGAAAGTTGTCTTCCAGTATTGTTATAATGCCCAAATACCTTAGCCTTTACCTTGTAGTATTCCAAAAGTTACCTCTATCGTGAGCAGGAAATACTACCTTTTGTCCTTTAGTCTCAAACCAAAACCCTAAGGAAATCTTCATAGCGAGTTGAAGTATTTAAGTAGAAGTTGGTTAGAACTTCTAAGGGTTGTTTGGAGCGGATTGGAGCGTCTGAGATGAGCTAAACCTTGCTCGGGATCGACGTTATAACTTGGATAATTTTGGGCTTGTCGAGGTAAATATTCTTGTCCCCTTATTGTAATTGGAGATTACATGTTGTAGGAACATATAGTTGAACTATACTATATATAGAACTGAACATTATTGTGCGGCAATGTCTTTTGACTTAAGCCTGAATTTAAAGAAGAGAACTGAACTGTAATTACATAGGACTGTATTACAGTAGACTTGTGTAGCATTGTTGTGTTGTAGAATTGTACGCGTCAGGTTAGGCGTGCAAACCCCCACGGTTGGCTTGGTAGCGGCCTCGATAGAGGAGGAGATTTCTGTTTGTTGCGGGAGGAGAGGTCTTTGCCGAATTTTACGTAGAATATGGGCGTGCGGTTAGAAGTTAATAGGCGTTTGTGGCCTTATAGGTGGAAATCTGCGAGTAGCGTATTCTACTTGAAGAGTGGAGCGGCTGGCGATTCTGATCTTGTGGGCGTTTTGCTTATTATCGATAATCGTCGCGAGGTATGTGAACCTCTTCCTATCCTTCTAGCGTGATGCTTTGTAAACTATGTAATGCGGTAGGCGTCGTGTGTTAAATGAGTTAGTTGGTTTAAAACATAGGGTGTTATAATAGCTTTATGGGAAGTTAGTTATAACGACTACATGTAGGTAAGATTGGGTTATTGATTGTAGAAGTTAAGAGACTTGATCTTGAAAGATAAGAGACTTAACTTGTTTTACTTAGTTATTAACATTTTGTTAAATGTGTTGTGAAACCTCGTTATGAGTAATGAGTACTTGGTTTTAAAAGAATAATGTTTCTTGATTTGGAAATGAGAATAAGTGTCGAGCAAACCACGTGGCGCTAATAAAGGAAGGTGTATTGACAATTAACTAATTGTTATTAAAACCGATGAAACCTCCGTCTGCATAGAAGCTAAGATAAGACAAAATTGTATTACATTTCCTAGATCATGGCTTTGTAACAAGATTGTTGTAAACAAGAATAAGCGGCTCACGTCTGAGACATATGTTACTCGATTGTTTTAAAAGAGATTAAGACTATGAGTTATGAAACCCTTCTAAAATGAGAAACTTGAGCATTTGAAATTAGGCAAACTTGAGCGTTTGGAAAATAATGTTGTTACTTGATTTTACAAAGGGAAGTATTTTAGTTTACCTAAAAATGTGAGTCACTCTATTTTTATACTACGGTGTCGGGTGACCTTTATGAAAGGAATGGATCTCTTAAAGGAATTTAACGTCGTAGTACTTTAGGAGTTAAAACCCGGACTTTGTCTGAAAGCTAAGTACCTTGAGTTGTGTGTAACTTGCACATGCATTGTTGTGTAACTACGCCTATGCTTGTTGTGATAGCCTTTGTTGTGCAAGTGTTGATATCGGGTGACTTCTTGGGAAGGAGTGGATCTTTTATAAAAGTCTAGAAGTATAGTAATTTGCTTGAGCTTGTTTGTGATAGCTTTGGTGGTGCGGTATATTGTTGTTGATGTCACGTGGACATGTCTGCCGTCTGAGTCGGGGCATGTGGCGTGCGATAGGGTTGATTACGATATATTGTTATTGTGGTTACATGGACATGTCTGCCGTCACGAGAATTCGGGCGTGTGGCGTGCGGCGGGGTTAATCACCCGATATTATTGTTGATAATGTCACTTGGGCGTGTCTGCCGTCTGGTCAGGGCATGTGGCCGTGGGGCATTGTTATTATTGTTGCATCATGGGCATGTCTACACCGTCTGATTTCCGGGGCATGCGGCCGTGATGCGAACACGATTGATGTTGTGGGCGTGAGACCCGTAGTTATATTTGAGTGATGACTTGAGGCGTGAGTCCACGACTTGACATATTTGCTTTTATGTTGTGAAGCTGTAGTTTTGTTATCATACATGTCTCTGTTTTATATAGTATTATGATTTCATTCTGATATTTTAAAGTTTCACATACTTGGTACTGTTATCTTGACCTCGCCCTTGGCTGCGTTCATCTGCATGAGTAGGAGTCATCGGTAGTGGATCCGCTCATAGGATCACGATTCGGCGTATTGGGAAGCTCCGTTCTCGGAGGCTTATCTTTTGGTATGTTACCACGAGTTGTAGGTTCTTGTACATTCGAGGTATGGCGGGCCACTGTCCGTCGTATTTATATAAAACTCTTAAGTGCATGTAGTATTGTTGTGGGCGGGGTTTGTAAAAGGATTAAAGCATTGCGTTTTGAAAGGGTTATTTATATATATTTTATTGGAAGGTAGCAGTTTGGTTGACTGTTTTATGATCATATATCTTGATTCTTGTTTAAGTTTTATATTCCATTTGGTTTTCTACGATGTTGTATCACTAGGGTGCAGGGTAAGACACGATCCACGGGCGGGATGGTCGTGACAAAAGTGGTATCAAGCGATTAATCCTCGGAAAGTGTCTGAACCGTGTCTAGTAGAGTCTTGATTATCGATGTGTTGTGCACCACATCTATAATCGGGAGGCTGCCGAGACATTTAGGATTAGTTTTCATTCTTCTCATTACGAGATCGTGCCTTAAATTTGTGTTGTAAGTTGGACCCTCAGCGTATCTCGTTTTTACGATTATGCCTCGCGCGCAAGCAGCGAGCCGAAGGGCAAGGCGGCGAGAGCTTCTAGTGAATCTGAGAGAAGTGCAGCGCGAGCCGGGCGATGCGAGATGTGCTTGACAGCGAGTTTTGCGGCGCCGCCCGGCCAACGAGTTTAGAACGCGGCGATGTTCTGCTGAGACCTGATACGAGCCTCGGTCCGCGGCTGGAAGCGGATGAGATAAGTACAAGAGATGGCGATTCTTGGCGAGTCGTGGCGAATATGAGATAAGTGGATCAGCGATTCGATTCGATGCAGATGGTTCACTCCGGCGAATAGTTTGAGGCTACGGGACTTTACGAGTTGTAGCCTTGAGTTTTATGGGTCGAGGCACGAGGATGATCCGCGAGAGTTCATCCGGCGATTCTGTAGTCGTAAAGTGATCGAGGCGGAGGCCGAGTCGGTGGTCTTAGGTTACGCATCTGCGTGATCTGCATGATCGGGTTTGATTCGTGGGAGTTGTCGGGAGAGCATGCGCTTCCAGATATGGGGCGAGTTCTGAGGCATTCTCGCTCACTTCTTGCCTCCGCGGATGAGGAGAGCGCGGGCGACAAATTTATGATCTTTGAGACGAGAGGCGTGCGGTTGAAGTCTGGCGTGGAGTTTGACTCGTTGGCTCGGTATGTCCCGCTTTAGTGGCAACCATGGAGGATAGAGTGCACGCTACGTCAGGGCTAGATGATTACTTGCGAGGCTTGTTAGTGTAGCTCTTGATCGGGCATGGACATTGCCGCGTGCGACTCATGCGCTTGGATGTGAGGCGCGGAGAGGTCGGCGGAATGACGAATCGGCGAAGAGGCGAGAACAACGAGGTCCTTTGGTGACTTTGAGCGGACCGCCTCGGCATACTAGTTTTGTACCTCGCCCGGTCGCAGTGGTCCTCGCGACCTTGAGCATCAGTATTCGGGGCGGTCGGAGCTCGAGGTTGAGTTTCTAGGAAGTAAGGGTGTTGGCGGATCGGTCACCCCTACCTCGGTGTGGTCGATGTGGTAGACGCATTTGAGAAGTGTCGTGGTGCCAAGGGAGCTTGTTACTTTTGCGGCCATGGGGCCATTTGTGAAGAAGCTGTCAGACGAGGAAGCGCGGATGTTCTGACTCGACCTTCGAGGATCGATGGGTGGTTCATCACGCCGCTGGTATGCGCCTGCGGCGGGTGTGATTAAGCGGTAGAGAGGTATATCCTTAACCCTACAGAGTTTTGTATCTTTGATGTGTTTAGTGTTATGTTCGGTTAGCTTTGTGCTAAAATGTGATTTAGGAACACAGTTAGTGTAGAAGAGTAAGCACTGGGGCGTGGTAAGTGTGAACCTTAGACTATGTCACGATTGAGACCTTAGAGGTAAGGTCGTCTTGGGTAAGATTTATTTAATGTTTGACCCTTATCGAGTAAGTAGTGCGTGGGAATTATTTGTGTGATAAGTCCGTGGATAGTGTGAGATGGAAGTGGTAGCTTTCGTGACTTGATTAGGTAAGATTGTTAGTTTCGGAGCAAGTTTTGGCGCGATTGTGGAGTCGGGTTGATGGCGCTCGCGAGTCGACCCAGCCGGTTTTAGGTAAGTCGATTAGGTGGTCGCGGTGGTAAGTCACGAGGATGCTAGGCCCGATTTAGTTGACCATCGTATGAGTTCGTGGATATATTCGACGAAGCGGTTCGTGAAAGTGGAATGGCCTTAAAGAAGATTGAGGTTAGTAAGATGACCAAGTTTGGAGGTAGTGACTCACGGTTTGAAGCCCAGGCGATGGTGAAGTATGGCACGTCTGAGTGACACTAGAACCTCGAGGACGCGTGATTCGGTACCATTTGTTGGGTCGCGGAGTGACACTAGAACCTCGCGGCAAAGTGACAAAAGTGGTATCGCCGCGGCGAGTAAGGAAGGAAGAGAACATGTGTTATTTCGTGGCCAAGGCGTGGCGTCGGCAACTTGTTAGAGGAACTTTATCGTTATCAGGCTTGAGAAGGAACATTCGGGGCGAATGTTTCTAAGGAGAGGAGAATGTTATACCGTATTTCAGTATATCACGTGGGGCGTCGTCGACAAATTGAGACTTAAGTATGGCTAGTTTCGAAATTTTATTCACAACACCAGATTAGAGACGTTTTTTTAAATGAAGCGTTTCTGAGAACTTGCGAAGGAAAATTCCGGCTATGTCGTTTTGTATTTTGCGGATTTTTAGAAGCGGCGGAACATTTTGGGCCAGCGAGAGGTGACACTTGTCACCTCGAGTGGGCGTTGGGTTAACCATTTGGGTTCGTCTCGCTTGGCGATTGGCCCTTATTTTGTGCCTTGTTTTGGCCTTGTTTTGTGCCTTTTTTTGTGCCATGTTTTGTGGAGTAGGGGTTAGGGTGCACATGGGTTGATCAAGGCCTTACACTTGCCTTGCACATGGCTTGATCTTGTCCATTGGTTGGCCTTGGCTTCCTATAAATACCACTCCCTTTGTTGAAGACTTCATCGTCAAATGTGTTCTAAGTCTTGCAATCCTTCCCTCTCCTCTTGTTGTTCTCGTCCTAAGCCTTCCCCCCTCCTTTGAGTGGCCTTGTGGCGAGAGGTTCCTCACTCCCAGTGGTGTGGCCGAGAGGTACCCCCAGGTAGAAAGTTGTCTTCCAAGTATTGTTATAATGCCCAAATACCTTAGCCTTTACCTTGTAGTATTCCAAAGTTACCTCTATCGTCTGACCGGAAATACTACCTTTTGTCCTTTAGTCTCAAACCAAAACCCTAAGGAAATCTTCATAGCGAGTTGAAGTATTTAAGTAGAAGTTGGTTAGAACTTCTAGGGTTGTTTGGAGCGGATTGGAGCGCCACGGAGTAGGAGCTAAACCTTGCTCGGGATCGACATTATAACTTGGATAATTTTGGGCTTGTCGAGGTAAATATTCTTGTCCACTTATTGTAATTGGAGATTACATGTTGTAGGAGCATATAGTTGAACTATACTATATATAGAAGCTGAACATTATTGTGCGGCAATGTCTTTTGACTTAAGCACGAATTTAAAGAAGAGAAGCGAGCGTAATTACATGGGTGTATTCTGATGAACTTGTAACATTGTTGTGTTGTAGAATTGTACACGTCCAGGTTAGGCGTGCAAACCCCCACGGTTGGCTTGGTAGCGGCCTCGATAGAGAGGAGATTTCTGTTTGTTGCGGGGAAATCTTCTTAGAATTTTACGTAGAATATAGAACCGTGCGGTTAGAAGTTAATAGGCGTTTGTGGCCTTATAGGTGGAAATCTGCGAGTGGCGTATTCTACTTGAAGAGTGGAGCAGCTGGCGATTCTGATCTTGTGGGCGTTTTGCTTATTATCGATGTCGTCGCGAGGTATGTGAACCTCTTCCTATCCTTACAGCATGATGCTTTGTAAACTATGTAGTATGGTAGGCGTGCGTGTGTTAAATGAGTTAGTTGGTTTAAAACATAGGGTGTTATAATAGCTTTATGGGAAGTTAGTTATAACGACTCTATGTAGGTAAGATTGGGTTATTGATTGTAGAAGTTAAGAGACTTGATCTTGAAAGATAAGAGACTTAACTTGTTTTACTTAGTTATTAACATTTTGTTAAATGTGTTGTGAAACCTCGTTCGCGATAATGAGTACTTGGTTTTAAAAGAATAATGTTTCTTGATTTGGAAATGAGAATAAGTGTCGAGCAAACCACATCGTAGCTAATAAAGGAAGGTGTATTGACAATTAACTAATTGTTATTAAAACGATGAAACCTCCATCTGCGTAGAAGCTAAGATAAGACAAAATTGTATTACATTTCCTAGATCATGTTTCTTTGTAACAAGATTGTTGTAAACAGAATAAGCGGCTCACGTACAAGACATATGTTACTCGGTGTTTTAAAAGAGATTAAGACTATGAGTTATGAAACTTCTAAAATGAGAAACTTGAGCATTTGAAATTAGGCAAACTTGAGCGTTTGGAAAATAATGTTGTTACTTGATTTTACAAAGGGAAGTATTTTGGTTTACCTAAAAATGTGAGTCACTCTATTTTTATACTACGAATTGTCGGGTGACCTTTATGAAAGGAATGGATCTCTTAAAAGGAATTTAACGTCACGTAGTACTTTAGGGTTAAAACCCGGACTTTGATCTGAAGCGGAAGTACCTTGAGTTGTGTGTAACTTGCCTATGCACATTGTTGTGTAACTCGCCTATGCTTGTTGTGATAGCCTTTGTTGTGCAAGTGTTGATGTCGGTGACTTCTTGGGAAGGAGTGGATCTTTTTATAAAAGTCTAGAAGTATGGTAATTTGCTTGAGCTTGTTTGTGATAGCACGGTGGTGCGGTATATTGTTGTTGATGTCACTTGGGCGTGTCTGCCGTCTGCGGTCAGGGGCATGGCATGTGGCGGGCATTGTTATTATTGTTGCATCATGGGCATGTCTACTGCACGTCTGGTCGGGGCATGCGGCGTGATGCGAACACGATTGATGTTGTGGGCGTGAGACCCATAGTTATATTTGAGTGATGACTTGAGGCGTGAGTCACGACTTGACATATTTGCTTTTATGTGGCGTAGTTTTGTTATCATACATGTCTCTGTTTTTATATAGATTATGATTTCATTCTGATATTTTCTGATTTCACATGCTTGGTACTGTTATCTTGACCTCGCCGAAGTGCGTTCATCTGCGGTAGGAGTACATCGGTAGTGGATCCCGCTCATAGGATCACGATTCGTATTGGGAAGCTCAGTTCTCGGAGGCTTATCTTTTGGTATGTTACCACGAGTTGTAGGTTCTTGTACATTCGGGGTATGGCGGAGCCACTGTCGTCATGTTGTATAAAAACTCTTAAGTGCATGAAATCTTGTTGTAGGCGGGGTTTGTAAAAAGGATTAAAGCATTCGTTTTGAAAGAGTTGTTTATATATATTTTATTGGAAGGTAACCGTTTGGTTGCTTTGTTTATGATCATATATCTTGATTCTTGTTTAAGTTTTATATTCATTTGGTTTTCTACGATGTTGTATCACTAGGGTGCGGGGTAAGGCACGATCGCGGGCAGGATCGGGTCGTGTGAGAAAAAGTTCTACATACCTCTTGGGTCAAACCACTTGCAGTACAATGTCACGCGTAGTATGTCAACCTATAATATCCATGTCGTCTATTAATGCCTTACTTCAAGCGTAGAATATTATAAGTGTAAAGTCTCTAAATTCTACGGAAAATCGGAATGACACCTCCTTTGTTTCTACTTACTTTGCCACCTTTTTCAAGGCGAATACAATAACCAAACACGCCACATTTAAGGCCCGATCAATGCGATCAACAATATGGGATTACGCCTGCTAGGCGTGTAAAATTCCGCCCATGAAGCGATATCAAACTAATACAACTACTAGGCCAATTACGCAAACTTGAGGTACTATAACATCAATTCTTATCAATTCCCATTTCAATCCAAATTGTTAGCATAACATGATATCAAGTCGCGATCGATTATACTACTATAATCTTGAGTAAGTAACGTCGGCGATTCTAGTAAGCGACCAAATTGTAATTCAACTTCACGCGACACATTACATTTCGGTTTTAAGGCTACAAGCAATCCATAATACTTATAAACTTCAACACATATACTTCATGCTAGCAACATGTAAAGCTAACAAGAATATAAATAATATCGTAACACTTTTAAGAGACAAGATTATACCTCAACGAATCTTAATCCAACTCCAAATCCGAAGTCGCTCCTTAGCAACTTAGAGCCTCTTCAAGACACTTCAATCCGCTAGTTGAGACCCTTAGAACAACACCAACAATTTTCCTTCAAACTTCCAAACAAAACCTAGAAAGCAACTAGGTTTTCACCTTGCGACTAATACGAAAACTCTATTTTTCCGAGATTTTTCTATTGAGATACACTCACAATACACTCATGAACCTTGGTTTAAAGTGGGGAGCTTAATGAACAAGAAACAAAAAAATTTCTTTTTTATTTTTGAGTGAACCCGAGAGCACTCTTGTTGCTCTTCCAATTTCTTGAAATTTTTTCTAAGTGTTGGACTCACTCTTGCTACTAGTAGTATTATATAGCACAATGGAGGGTCAAGATGTGAACAAATGGGTGGCTTGGATGAGCTCTTATTAAATATCAAGACTTTGTGGACCCTTTGACTTAGTCAATAATCTCAAGCTCACTACTTGCAAGACTTAGTCATCCTACAAAGGTCAAATGACCCTTAAGCCCTTGCTCATTTTCGTCCAAGGCACCATAAGGGGGGGGGTGACACGTGTCGCCCTCCCGTTAAATCCTGATAAAGCGTTTTCCGACAATTTCATAATTCCGATAAATTTTTACAAGTCTCAAATCTTAACACTCGTGAGTTCTTACGTACGTTCTTAAAACATGTCTTGTAAATACGGGGTGTTACATTCTTCCCCCCTTAGAAACATTCGTCCCCGAATGTTCTTTGATCAAACTTATAATTAGCGACATAGTTTCCTTTCCACAACCCGACATACCAAAAATGCCACACGTGGCCACGTAATAGCATTTGAGCAAAAAAATACTTCAATTAAAACTTGACAAGTAAGGAAAGCGAATTACTGAAGGTGTAGGGAATAAGTGAGGATACTTCCTCAACATGTCCTCCTCCGCTTCCCAAGTCATCTCCTCCGGTTATCATTCCTCCACAAGACTTTGTGGAAGCCACGTCCTTGGTCATGATCGCTGACACAGTGATCAGTATCGCTATGGGACTCTCCTCATACGATAACCCCTCTGTCACCTGGACCTCACTAGCAGGGAAAACTCTCGCTGGATCTCCGATAAACTTCCGCAATATAGAAACATGGAAAGACCGGATGTACCGCCTCTAACTCTGATGGCAGATCCAACTCATAGGCAACCTTGCCTACTCGACGGACGATCTGATAGGGCCCAATGTACCTTGGGCTGAGTTTCCCCCTTCTTACGAATCTCATCGCACCGCCGTGGGTGACGCCTTCAAGAAGACCCAATCGTCTACGAAACTCCAAATGCAGCGCCGATTATCCGCGTATGACCATGCGACTACGAGATGCTAACGATCTCTCTGGATAAGCCACTTATCCACGGCTCTTGAACCAAATGCAGGCCAACTAAGCGCACCTCGCCCGTCGAACCAACCAATCGGCGATCTACATTTCCGCCATATAAAGCCTCGTATGGCGCCATCGTATCTTGGAATGGTAGGCTATTATAAGCAAACTCCACGAGGCAAATGATCCTCCGGTACCCACGAAATCAATCACGCGAGCTCATGACATATCCTCAAGTGTATGCGGATAATGCGCTCTGCTGCCGTCGATCGAGGATGAAATGATGTGCGAGACTCACGGGTCCCAATTCATACGGAAAGACCTCGAAGTTAGCGTAAGCGGGCTCCTATCGGATATAATCGACACTGGGACACCGTGCGACCTCACAATCTCTCGATGTATAATCGGCGTAATCCTCGGTAAGCGTCGTCTGCGGAAGGAAATGGGTTGATTTCGTCGACTGTCAACAATAACCCAAATGGAGTCGTACTTCCTGCGAGTGCGAGGTAACACTATAACAAAGTCCATGTTGATCACCTCGGCTTCCAGTCGGAATCTCAATAGCCTGCAATAATCCATTGCGCCTCTGGTGCTCGACCTTGACCTGCTGGCAATTAGGACACTGTGCAACAAAACCTGCCACGTCCCTCTTGAGGCCATCCCACCAATACAAACATCTGAGGTCATGGTACATCTTGGTCGACCCCGATGAATAGAATAACGAGCCTTTGTGTGCCTCATAAAAGCTGGCGTGAAGTCTGTCGCATCGGGAACACCAATGCGGCCCTCGAATCTTAGCACCCAGTGAGCGCTACCTCGAATAGACTCTTCTCCTCGAAGAGGCGCATCGATACCGTGCAACATTGGGTCCTCAAGCGCCGCCTTTTCACCTCATCAGCGATGGAAGACTCGGCAACCTCGCGAACCGTACCCAGCTATCGTCGGTGTCGATCAATCGATCCCAGCTCGCTAAGCGGTGGATCGGCGGACCGTATCCTGTCTCTGCAGCTTTACCTCGGCGGGCTCCCGTCGATCTACGACTCGAGGCATCAAACTCGTTGGCTTTCCCGGATGGTATAGAATATCAACAACATAATCTTTCGTGACTCAACCACGTCTGCATGCCGAGTTCGGCTCCTCTGCTGAAGATATAATGGAGGCTCTTGTGAGTGCGTATAAATATCCACATGAACCCCATACAAATAATGTCTCCAAATCTTCAAGGCATGAATAACTGCGGCCAACTCTAAGTCGTGGGTAGGGTAATTCCTCTCATGCTTCCGTAACTGTCGGGAAGCATAGGTGATCGGTGTATTTTATATACACCTTTTGAGTCAGTTTTAGTTAGTCTTTTGTCCCTTTTTGTACAAATAAGTGTCGTATTAGGATAGTTTTCCTTTCTTTTGAGTCAAAGTTGTTAAAATGGCCAAATGGCGGAAAAGGAGCTAAAAGAGGGCAAAAGAGGAGGTTCCAGAGCTAAAAACAGAGAAAGTGGCGAGCAGTGAAACCGGACGTAGCGCGGCCTCCTGCGATCGAAGCGGGCGCGGCGCCTGACATCGAAGAGGCTGCGAAGATCGGTAGCGCGCGGCTCGTACCAACCGATAGCGGTCGCATCGCCTAATCATCAGAGAGGCTACAGAAGAAGTAAGCGGCGGCTCTGACGGCCGAAGAATCGGGGCGGCGCCAAATCACCGAAGGACCACGAAACTCGTGGCGGCTAGCGAACGCAGCGCGGCGGCGGAAAAATCGAGTTTTGGGCGAAGTGCAGGCGGGCTGAAGAAGGAAAAGAGAGAGGCGGTTTTCAGCCTATAAAAGGAGAACCCTGGGCAGATTTTAAGGATTCCCCTTCTTGCACAACACAAGGCTTTCTTGCTTGGACATTGGAGACCATAGTTTAGTAAATTTCCTTTCATTTTCTTGTTTTTATTTCAGTTTTATGAAGAACATGGAATTAGTTCTTGTCATGTCAATGGCTAGGAACTAATTCCTCTATAAACTTTCATGTTGAATCTCTAGAAACTTATGTTATGATTTAATGCATGCTTATGGTTATTCTTCTTTTGTTGAGATCTATCGATAATTGAATTGAATGCTTGATAGTTAATTGTGACTAATTATCACTATATGATTTCTAATCGGACTCAAAGGAGGATTGTGAATATGATGTAAGTTGGGTAGACATTCTTGGATTGGGGATGAAAATACCTCAATTATTTATGTAGCGTTAACGAGAGGCTTAACAACCCTAATTTTACGCATTGTGCGTGACGGTTAACTAGGTTCTTAGTCTTAATCCCCCTATAGAGTTATCCTTATCACCGAAAGGTAGGTAAGGTGCAATACTGGGGTTGAGTATTTATATAACCCTAATGAGAGTATAAAACGATTTAGTGAACCTGCTTTCTCCAAAAGAAGAAGACCATAAGTTATTGCATTAATAAGTAACATAAGCGGATAGTGAGGAGACGTGGAAGCCCTATTCTCATCATAACTGAAGTAAACTCATTAGTTAAATTAGCCTTTATAATTCGTAGTTATAAACCACAAAATCAAATATCAATTTACCAAATAGATACCAAAAGATAGATAGTTGGTACTTGAACCCTGTCAGTGTGGGCGATATTCGGTCTTGCTAAGACTATATTACTTGTCACGATAACGGGCACTTGCGTTTTAGTGTGTGCATCTTTTAGCGCATCCAGTTTTTGGCGCCGGTGCTGGGGAATAGGCATAGTTCAATATCAAATTTGTCTATTTTTAATTTCTAATTTGGTTTTTATTTTTATTTTATTTTTTAAATTTTACGTTTTTATTTATTTAAAAAAAAATAATCGAGGGTGATTGGTTGTTTGTTTTGATCTATTTGAAATCGGTTTATGCGAAGGAGAAGAGGAGCGAACACTCTTGTTCCCTTCAATCAGAAATTGAAAAACTGTAAGCGAGAAAGAATCAGCGGATTGCAACTTTGATAGAGATGGGCGGTGCTCAAATAATAACATGATGAGAGAAGGGTTAGGGAAAATCAACCTAACCGGGAATGCCTCGGCAAGTGCGATAGGCGTGGAGGAGAGTCCAAATCCAGCGAGAAAGAAGTTTGGGAGACTATGTGCTTGCCAAAGTGAATTGAGCACGAGCGTGCATTAGGCTCCTGCAATAAGGCAACAACCGAGATAAAGCGGAGATTACGAGCATGAGTACGGCCACGGTGCAATTCGGAGGACTTCCATGGAGGATCACGTATGCACGTAGCTAATTTCTTGGAGTTATGTGCAACTTTCGAATATACGGCGTTCTTGATGATGCGTCAGTTGAGGCTCTTTCCGCTTCTCACTCGGGGCTGAGCAAAGTATGGTTGAATTCCTGGCCGATTCAATTTTTACATGGCAGAGGCGCGAAATTCCTAGCCAAGTTCTTTCCCCGTGTAAAGCGGCAAAGCGAGAGGAGTTGAACAACTTCTACAGCGGATGGAGAGTCCTTATATGAAGCTTGGGAAAGGTTCAGATCTCTGAGAGAAAGTGCCCACCGTTGCATTGAGTTGTGGAACTTGGTCACATCTTCTACAGTGGCGGTACAACGGAACCATTATAGATCTGGCCAGTGGAGCATTCATGAGAAAACAACCCACGCTCATGATTTATTAGAAGATATGGCCACTAACAACCATGTCACAGAAGAGAGGTCGACAAGTGGGAGGCGATTGATAAACAATTCTCCAAATTTTTGGAGACATTCATGAAACTACATATCAACATACCTTTTATAGAGGCTTTGGAGCAGATGCCTTCCTATTTCAAGTTCATGAAGGAGATCTTGGGGAAGAAGAAGCTGGCCGCATACGAAATAGTAGCAGCGAGAAGAGTGTAGTGCTATCTTGCGAAAAAGTTGCCACCAAAGCTAAAAGATCCGAGCTTTACACTACCTTGCACGATGGGCAAGGTGACATCAACGAGCTACGTGTGATTTAGGGGCAAGTATAAATCGATGCCCTTATCGGTATTTAAAAGATTGGAGTTAGGTGAGGCCAAACCAACCCGATAAACTGCTGGCGGCCGGGACGGTGGTTAAATCGAAGGCAAGATTGAGGACGTGATTGTGAAAGTAGGAAAATTCTTCTTTCCTGCAGACTTCCTCATTCTTGATATGGAAGAAGATGCGGAAATCCCTATAATATTGGGGAGACCATTCCTAGCAACGGGAAGAGCTATAATTGATGTTGAAAGAGGAGAGTTAACATTAAGGGTGGAGAATGAAGAAATAGTGTTTAAAGTTTTTAAACACGTCATTGAGCCACCAACCATGAGTGGGTGCTTTGCAATCAACACCATCAAACCCCCCTGCGAGCCAATACAAGTCAACCAAATGAGATGAGCCCAAGAAAGCAGGCATGGTTTGCCGAAATTCCACTAAAGGAGGTATGTGTTCCTGAAACTTCGCTTGATGATAATGCTAAGAAGAGAAGAAGAAGAAGAAAAAGAAAACGAACAATGTGGAAAAAATGGATTTGTTGTGGGGTTAATACACCTCACATTTATTAAACTAAGGAACTCTTGTCACGACCGAACGGGCGTGGTAGTGCCTGAGCACAGTAGACATACATCAGTAATCGATGGAATATAAAACAAGACATAACATAATATGAAATATGAAGCAGTTAAATCGAGAAAACTTGCCTTTCGGCATATATATATAACAACTAAACGATTACATCCCTATTTACAACTCTGCCCACGGTGCTCTGACCTCACAGAATGATATGACAACAATGGCGGGGCGGGGCCCGCCATACCACGAATGTAAGTACCTACAACGGCGAGGACTATACGTGATAAGCCTCGGAGAAGCGGGCTTCCAGCAATGGCTGTGATCCTAAGGCGAGGATCGGCGGTAGTGTACTTCTTCTGCGGCATGAGCGGCCCGAAGAGTCGATTACTGGTGTACAGTATGTGGCCCAGAAATCTGTAAATGAAATCATAGTAGACTATATAAAGCGGGAGACATGTATGATAACTAAACTACGATTCCTGATAAATAGCGATCGTGTCAAGTCAAGGACTCGCGCCCTCAAAGTCATCACTCAAATACAACTATGGGTCTCACGCCCATGGCGTCAATCATGCGTGGAATACCTTCCCATACTTGGCGATCATGATATAAAAGCACCGAGGAACACTGCATGAACACGAGGTCCACTGTGTCATAATAAAACCGTCACGGGGTAAATGCGAAGGCATGGCCGACTACTAAAACCACGGTACCAACAAGGTCATAAAGCGTATCATGAGATATGTCTGAACCGCCACGTGATCAGTGGACACTTTCGCGCGATATCTAATGTGGCGTCTAGTCCTGGAACTTCCGCTGACTCGCGCCGCCACTCGATGGCCGCGCGTGAGGTATTCCTCGCATCGGTAGCTACTCCCGACAGCGTCTGGACTCGCGATCCGCGTAGCCACATGACGCGTGACCATAAAGGCCGCGCTAACACGGAACTCGTAGCTCGCGTAAGTCACCTGGACCCGCGTGAGGTATTATCGAATCATAGGTCACCGCAGACACTTTGAGTCTACCGCGTGGAGGCGGCTTAACCCCGGAATCATGTCAAGAGGTGAGTGATATAATACTAACATAACGGTTTATCGTTAAACAACATAAGCCAACAAGGAAACCGCTTTACACAAACATCACGAATACTTAACACATAGCATCTAACATGTTTATTTATCAAATCAACAAGAAAGTATTACAAGGCTATCACAAACCAACACAATCAAGTTAATCACACGAGGTACTTTCTACTTTATGTTAACAAGTTGGGTTTTATCCCCAAAGTACTTCATACATTAACTCTTTAGAAGATCCGTTTCTTTCACAAAAGTCACACAATACCGTAGTATAAAAATAGAGTGACTATCTTTTAAGTAAATCAAAACACTTTCCTTTGTAAAATCAAGTAACAACATTATTTTCCAAGCGTTCAAGTTTGCCTAATTTCAAATGCTCAAGTTTTCATTTTGAAAGGTGTCATAGTTCATAGCTTTAATCACTTAATGATATAATTCTCCTTTAAAACAATTTGAGAAACATATGCCTTATATGTGAGTAGGTTATTCTTGTTTATAACAATCTTATTAAGCGATCATGATCTAGGAAATGTAATATCATTTTGTCTCGTCTTAGCTTCATGCGGATGGGGGTTTCTCTTGGTTTTAATAATACTTAATTAGTCAATACATTTCCCTTATTAGCTGCGGTGGTTTGTTCGATACTTATTACGATTTCGAAATCGGTAAAACATTATTCCTTTTAAAACCAAGTACTCATTACTCGAAGAGGTTTCACACTTTTAACAAAACTCATATTAATTTAATTAAGTCAAGTCTCTTATCTTTTAAGATCAAGTCTCTTAACTTCTAAAATCAATAAATCATTCTTTTTATCTCTCTTAAGCCGTTATACCTAACTTCCCATAAAGCTAGTATAACTCTTAAGCTTTTAAAACCAAGTATTACTCTTCTTTCAAAAATGTTTCTTAATTCTCTTGAAACAACGAGATTCTTATTATTCGGGCTTAAGTCAAAAGACATTGCAGTAAAACTACGTTCGATTAACACACGCGTCGTCTAGTACTATATATATATTTTTTAAAATATCATGCTCAAGAGGATAGGAAGAATCACATACCTCGCGACGATTATCGACTATTAACAAAACGTTCCACCGCTATAACTCGGCTAGTCTTGTCCATCTTCCAAGTAGATCACGCTACTCGCAGTACTTCAACCTATAACGGTTATATAAGTCTATCAATGTCTAGACTACACTGTAGAACATTCTAAGCAGAGGCTTCTCTATTCTACAGAAAATTGGCGACTTCCCTGCAGTTAAGCTCTGCAAGTCTCTGTAAATACGATCCTATGTAAATGCTGTTTAATCTCTTCTTTAATATTCTTACGATGCGATTTGGTTTAACTCATACGTAATATCCTTCATTACGATTCAATTCTCTTCTATGAATCTTAAATTCATTTCAATACTCTGACGGTTTGTAATTCCCAATTACAATAGAAGGTCAAGTATTTACCTCGATAAGCCCAAAATTATCAAGTTTAAATGTCGATCTGGCGGCGTTTAGCTCTACTACGGCGCTCAATCCGCTCCAAACAACCCTTAGAAGTTATACTCAACTTCTTCTTAATACTTCAACCGACTATGAAGATTTTCCTTAGGGTTTCGTTTTTGCGACTGAAGGAAAGTATAATAGTATTTCTGGGCTTTTAGTATAAGTGTAACCTTGGAATACTACAAGGTAATTGGGCCAAGGTATTTTGGAATAGTAACTATACTTGGAGAATACTTTTCTACCAAAGGGGGTATTTCACGAGAACAACTCGAGAGGGGGTGTATGTTTGGCTAGCCTACAGGAGGGGTTTCGGCCAAAGCCTACTTTGAGGGCTTGGGCGAGAGCCTTGCTAAGAGGAGGGAGATTTCAAGACTTAGAAACAATTTGTGGATGAAGAAGATCTTGACTAAGGGGTATTTATAGGCCAACCAATGGCCAAGATCAAGACAAGTGGTAGGAAAGTGTAGGGTGTGGATTTGGACAAGTGTGTGTGGGTCCCACCTTATCCATCTACCACACAAAATATCACAAAAAATATCCTACCAACTCCAAGCTTCAATTCGTCCAAATGACGCCCAAGAATCCATGATTTGAGGGTGACAAGTGTAAGCCTCTCGTTGTCCAAAATATTTCATCTCTCGGAAAAATCCATAAAAATAATAAATGACATAGCGTAATTTTCCCGCAAGTTTTGTAAAACGTTTCGTCGGAAAACGATTCTTTTCGGTAGTTGTGAACAAAATTTCGTCCTTGCCTAACTTTAAGGCTCAAACTTTTCTACGTACGTCCTCACGTACATACTCTGGAAATACGGGGTATAACATTCTCCCCTCCTTAGAAACATTCGTCCCGAATGTTCCTTCTCAAGACGAATAACGATGAAGTTCCTCTTAACTTAAACAAGTTGCCAATGCCACACATGGCCACAAAATAACACACGATCGATACTAAATCCAAGTCTACGAGGAATCACCTCTAACGTCACAAAGCTTCCACCCAAAGTCTAAGCGATACTCCGCGAAAGCGATCATCTATCCTCTTAACACGTATTCACTTCTTTCCTTACTGCGTCGTACCCTTCTCGCTCGAACTCCTTCTCATAACACCACGTTTACATTCTGCCTCGGTTCCAAATCTAGAGTTCTTATCTCGACTTGGTCATCATTCACGAGAACAATCTGGATGGATCTCAGATACTTTTCGAACCTAACCACGAGCGGCCGGACCTTGCCTGCCTCGCGTCGGACGACAATGCTAACCATAGGCAACCTTTGGCCTATTTTTCACATAACACGAAAGGCCCAAGTAACTCGGGCTAAGTTTCCTCTGTTTTCCACAACTCGTCACACCCTTTCGGGGTGGTACCTTGAAGACCCACGTCTACGAACTCAAGCGTCGTCGTCGATTATCCATACGACTTACGGTGACTCTGAGCTGCGATAACCTCTCTGGATAAGCTTCACCTATCCACGTCACAGCCGAAACAAGTATGAACCAACTATCTCCGAACCTTGCCAACCTCGAACCAATCGGCCAAAACTTACACTTCCGCCCCTGAGGCGTTATAAAGCGACATCAGAATACTGAAATGGTAGCTATAAAACACTTCCTCAGCGGAGACAACAATCCTCGCAGATACCGAAATCCAAACAGCGGCGAGGCGAATGCGTCTTGAGACTGCTGAGTTCTAACCTGCTGGTAAAACTTGAGAAAAAAGAAATAGCCATAACACAGGCTTCACATGCGTCATAAGGTGAAAGTAGGCACCTCGTGCGACCTTACAACCTTTACGATATAACACCTCGCATAACCTGCTGCGAGTAGCGGTCCTTCTTGAAAGACAAGATGGTGACCTCATCGGCGACTCTTGGTCGAGCGTCCACGAACTCGTCTGTTGGTTTACTAAACTTGGGCCTAACACCCCGTGATCCTATCACAAATCGGGACCACAAACCGGCCCACGCAATACGGTCAGCGGGTTGACGCGGTGGTCCTCGACCGACGCTATCACGCGAAAACTCTTGTTCCGTCGGAACAATCTCACTAATCAAGTCACGAAAACCTAGTGGTCTTCTTAGCTCAACTACCCTCTTTCATTTCATACCACTCAGGGTTTTATCACACAAACATATCTCACGTGTACTATGTACTCTGATAAGGGTCAAACATAAAAATACATCTTTTACTCGAGATGGCCTTGCCTCTAAGGTCTCTACGTATAAAACTCTAAGGCTCACACTTTCCTTATCCCCAATCTTACCCGGTTAACTCACCATGATTTCTAATCACAATTAACACAATGCTATCTGAACATAACACTTAAGGTATACTCATCTTATCACACATACAATCTCTAGAGGGTTAAGGATACACCTGAATCTACTGCTTCACTCCCCTTTGTCGTTCTAATCAATCCTTCCCTGTTGGGCGCAAGTAAAATAAATTTGTCGAAGAAGTCGACCTCACATGATGACATCTACCACTGGCGGCCACCGAGGTGGGGTGGCCTCCTCTGGCTAACAACCCTTACTCTCAGAGCCACTTTGAATCATGACTAATCAGTGGTGAGTCCTCCTGCTAGGACATCTTTTCGACCACATGGCCACGGCGGCGCGAGTAAAACAAGCACCAACAACAAGATGACATTTCCGGGATGGCGCTGTCCTGCTGTGAACCGGGAAAAAGCGGGCGGTGGCTAGAACCTGCGTATATGGCGTGAATCGGAGAGCCACGGAGTTCGACCAACTCCTGCGTACCCGAGCGTCACGAAGTGCAGCGGAGGACCACTCTGCCTTTGGCGGAGTGCATATCGATCTGCTTCTTTGAGGCGATCCGCCTCGATAGTTACCAAAGGTCCCTGCTGTTCTGGCCCTCTTCTGCTGATCTTGGTTAACCCGTTGATCCCTACGTTTCTCGGCCTGCTGCGCATAAGCCAGTACACAGGCCATGCTCATGCCTGACTGAAGAGCTACTCTTGCACAACCCTCTCTTAAATAATCATCAAGACCCGTGATAAATCGATACCTAAAATACTCTGCAGTTGCTAAGCGCTTTGCTAGTAATGCGAGGTTGCCTCTTTGCAATTTATTCTTTACGCTCGCAGTGCGTGGGCGAAGGTTCAAATATCATGGCGCGATGAGGCTATGCCGCCGTGCTAAACTCTTTGAAGTGGTGGCGTGTGAGCTCCCGAATGAAGCACCACCCTAGGTGATGATTGGGCTGTGCCTCGTAACCCTGTACTCTGCTCGCGGCTCCTCGGCTGCCTTGCCATACAGGCGGGTTGCCTTACGCGGGCATAGCGGTAATGGAAAGAAATCGTTAGAGGTCCGACTTATAACGGCTCTAGGCACGATCTCGAGTGAGAAGAATGGAAACCAATCCTAAATATCCTATAGCCTCACGATTATTGGTGTGGTGCGGCACCGATAATCAAGACTCTACTAGATACGATGCAGACACTTTCAGAGGATTAACTACTCGATACCACTTTTGTCACGACCGAACCGGGCGATGGTAGTGTCTTCTACAGCACCCAGTAGACATACATCGAGTAATGTGGAATATAAAACAAGACATAACATAATATGAAATATGAAACGATTAAATCGAGAAAACTTGCCTTTCGGCGTATATATATAACAACTAGAACATTTACATCCTATTTACAACTCTGCCACAGCGATTACTCTGGATCTCTAAGAATGATATGACAACAATGGCGGGACGGGGCCTGCCATACCACGAATGTAAGTACCTACAACGAGGGGACTATACCGTGATAAGCCTCGGAGAAAGCGGAGCTTCCCAAATTGGCTGTGATCCTAGGCGAGGATCGGCGGCCCGGTGTACTTAACTGCGGCATGACGCGGCCGAAGGAAGTCGATTACAACGGTACCAAGTATGTGCCCAGAAATCTGTAAATGAAATCATAGTAGTCTATATAAAGCGGGAGACATGTATGATAACTAAACTACAATTCCTGATAAATAAGCGATCGTATCAAGTCGGGGACTCGCTCAAAGTCATCACTCGAAATACAACTATGGGTCTCACGCCCACAACATCAATCATGCGTGGAATACCTTCCTCACCGGCGATCTATGATATAAAAGCACCAAGGAACACATGAACACGGGTCCCACGTGTGTCATAATAAAACCGTCTGGGGTAAATGCGAAGGCATAGCCGACTACTAAAACCCACGGTACCAACAAGGTCATAAAGCGTATCATGAGATCTGTCTAGGCCGCCACGTGATCGAAGCGGCCACTCGCGCGATATCTAATGTCGCGTCTAGTCTGGAACTTCGCTGACTCGCGCATAGGCCACTCGATGGCCCGCGTGAGGTATTCCTCGCGTCGAGGGTAGCTACTCACGTGGCGTCACGGACTCATTGTCCGTATGGCCACATGACCGCGTGACCATAAAGGCCGCGCACTAACACGGAACTCTCGTAGCTCGCGTAAGTCACCTGGACCGCGTGGGTATTCTCGAATCATAGGTCACACGGACCGCTTTGAGTCTACCCGCGTGGAGGCGACAACCCCGGAATCATGTCGAGGTGAGTGATATAATACTAACATAACAACTTATCGTTAAACAACACAAGCACAACAAAACCCCTTTACAAAAACATCACAAGATACTTAACACACGTAGCATCCTAACATGTTTACCTATCAAATCAACAAGAAAGTATTACAAGGCTATCACAAACCAACACAATCAAGTTAATCACACAAGGTACTTTCTACTTTATGTTAACAAGTTCGGGTTTTATCCCCAAAGTACTTCATACATTAACTCTTTAGAAGATCCGTTTCTTTCTAAAAGTCACACATACAGTAGTATAAAAATAGAGTGACTATCTTTTAAGTAAATCAAAACACTTTCCTTTGTAAAATCAAGTAACAACATTATTTTCCAAGCGTTCAAGTTTGCCTAATTTCAAATGCTCAAGTTTCTCATTTTGAAAGGTGTCATAGTTCATAGCTTTAATCACTTAATGATATAATTCTCCTTTAAAACAATTTGAGAAACATATGCCTTATATGTGAGTAGGTTATTCTTGTTTATAACAATCTTATTAAGCGATCATGATCTAGGAAATGTAATATCATTTTGTCTCGTCTTAGCTTCATGCGGATGGGGTTTCTCTTGGTTTTAATAATACTTAATTAGTCAATACATTTCCCTTATTAATTATTTGAAGTGGTTTGTTCGATACTTATTACGATTTAGAAATCGGTAAAACATTATTCTTTTTAAAAACCAAGTACTCATTACTCATGAATGAGGTTTCACACTTTTAACAAAACTCGTATTAATTTAATTAAGTCAAGTCTCTTATCTTTTAAGATCAAGTCTCTTAACTTCTAAAATCAATAAATCATTCTTTTTATCTCTCTTAGCCGTTATACCTAACTTCCCATAAAGCTAGTATAACTCTTAGCTTTAAAACCAAGTATTACTCTTGCTTTCAAAAGGTTTCTTAATTATCTTGAAACACTTCAAGATTCTTATTATTGGGCTTAAGTCAAAAGACATTGCGTAAAACTACGTTCGATTAACACCGCGTCGTCTGGTACTATATATATATTCTTTAAAATATCATGCTCGAGAGGATAGGAAGAATCACATACCTCGCGGCGATTATCGACTATTAGCAAAACGTTCCGCTTATAACTCGGCTAGTCTTGTCCATCTTCCAAGTAGATCACGCTACTCGCATTACTTCAACCTATAGCGGTTATATAAGTCTATCGATGTCTAGACTACAACGTAGAACATTCTAGCGAGGCTTCTCTATTCTACGGAAAATTGGGCGAACTTTGCGTTAAGCTACACAAGTCTCAGTAAATACGATCCACATGTAAATGCGATTTAATCTCTTCTTTAATATTCTTACGATGCGATTTCATTTAACTCATACGTAATATCCTTCTATTACAGTTCAATTCTCTTATGAATCTTAAATTCATTTGATACTACGACAGTTTGTAATTCCCAATTACAATAGAAGGTCAGTATTTACCTCGATAAGCCCAAAATTATCCAAGTTTAAATGTCGATCTGGCGACGTTTAGCTCTACTACTGGCGCTCCAACCGCTCAAACAACCCTTAAGTTCTACTCAACTTCTTCTTAATACTTAACCGTATGAAGATTTTCCTTGGGTTTCATTTTTGCGTGAAGGAAAGTATAATAGTATTTACGGGCTTTTAGTATAAGTGTAACCTTGGAATACTACAAGGTATTTGGGCCAAGGTATTTTGGAATAGTAACTATACTTGGAGAATACTTTTCTACCAAAAGGGGGGTATTTCACGAGAACAACTCAAGAGGGGGGGGTGTATGTTTCGGCTAGCCCTCTAGGAGGGGGGGTTTCGGCCAAAGCCTCACCAAGGGCTTGGACGAGAGCCTTGCTAAGAGGGGAGGGAGATTTCAAGACTTAGAAACAATTTGTGGATGAAGAAGATCTTCAACTAAGGGGTATTTATAGGCCAACCAATGTCCAAGATCAAGACAAGTGGTAGGCAAGTGTAGGGTGTGGATTTGGACAAGTGTGTGTGGGTCCTACCTTATCCATCTACCACAAAATATCACAAAATATCCTACCAACTCCGAGCTTCAATTCGTCAAATGGCGCCGAATCCATGATTTGAGGGTGACAAGTGTCGCCCTCTCGTTGGTCCAAAATATTTCATCTCTCGGAAAAATCCAAAAATAATAAATGACATAGCCGTAATTTTTTCCGCCCATGCGTTTTGTAAAGCGTTTAGTCGAAAAGCGATTCTTTTAAGTAGTTGTGAACAAAATTTCGTCCTTGCCTAACTTTAAGGCTCAAACTTTTCTCGTCGTCCTCGCGTACATACTGCAGAAATACGGTATAACACTGCGTCAGGCTAAAAAGGCGTTAAAAGGCGCTAAGTGGGAGGCAACCCAACGTTTTCAATTATGTGATTTTAATTCCTGTCTTTAGTTTATTTTATTTTATCTAGAACAGTCTCACGGTCTTGGGTTGTAGCGTTTGTGTTGTGATTGACAGGTACAGGCCAATAAAGCGCGAAAGCGAAGAAAAGCGGATTTCGGAAAAAAAAGCGGGTTAAGCGCGTATTTCGCTGAAGCGAGGCGCGTGAATTCGAAAATTTGTCAAGTTTAGGCGTCACGGCGCCGTGAATGGCCGCGCGCGAAAGTCGAAGAGTCTGAAGATTGGCGTCAGCGCGCGGCGGTCGCGCGGCGGAAATCGAAACTTAAAGCGCCCAATCAGATTTTCCCAAATTCCAATTTAAAACCTAACCGCTTCTTTTCCAAAACACACGAAAATCCAAAAATCTACCTGATTCCTCCACAAATCCAACCCAACCAAAACTCTTAAATTCCTAAAATTCTTAGCTATCTCAAACAACAAAGCTCCGTTCCATAGCCTCAAACCACCATTAGAAACGAAACGGCTTGAATCTTACCGTAAAAGGTAATTTTTTTACATTCTTGAGATCTTTACTGAAGTCACAGGGGGTAGTAGTTTGAAGGAGTATTGTAGTTGTGAAGTAGTTTGGGTGCTGAAAAATTGATTGTGAAGTTTGGAAGAGGAGTAGAAAAGTAGAGTGTGGGTATTGGGTAGAAGAGTTGAAGTTTGGGGGTGTTGTGTTAGCTGCTAGTTGTTGATTGTGTTAGGAAACATTTGTGCCACTAAGTTGTAAGATCTGGCCCTGTTTTAACCATGGCCACCGGAAGAGAAGAGCCTCGCATCCACTTTACCAGCATTCTGATGATACTAGGTTTGTGAGCTCTGAAGCCTTCCAAAGATACAAAAAGCTTAGTACTAGGCCCTTAATCCCTGAAAGGGGAATGGACTATCAGAGGGAGTCGTTTGGGGAAGAGGATGTTTATGAGCCCATTCGGGCAATGATTGAGTTGAGGGGGTGGAGGAGGTTTGTAAATCCGGAGAAAATAGCACCAATGAACACAACAATGGTGCGTGAATTCTATGCCAACTTTCCGGAGAAGGTGGAAATGGGATGTTTTGTAAGGGGAAATTATGTGCCTGTAACAGCAGAAGATATAAATATACAATTGAAGACGGTTGATGTTGAAGAAAGTGATGATTGGAACCTCTTTAGAACATGGTCTAGAAGCACCTCCAGCGTCATTGGAATAACATTGCGAACGATGAAGCTACCACAGGTCGTTTGATCTTGCAAGAAATGGGTCAAGGGGTGGCGGTGCGGTTCAACAAAGCGACCAAAGGGTTGGCTATATTTCATCGATGCCGTCGATCCCGTCAACGCCTTCACGAGTTCGAAGATAGGATCAAATTGATATATGGGATCATGGCGGGAAAACAATTGATGTGGGGAAAGAAATAGTGCGAGCATTGAGAAATCAGCGAGTTGGTAACAACGGTGGATTGGGACATGACTTCGATTATCACCAAGCTATGTCACGTGAATGCGGTCCCAATCCTACCAGCGATACTAATGAAAGAAACCAAGCGCACGTGTCTTATGGGATAGTGCACTCTTTCCCGGACCCAAGCCCCGTGACGGGCGAAGAGTACAACCGGCGTGTGGCCAGAGGCCGATGAGCGAAGATGAGCACGAAATAGGGGCTCAATATGAGGCGAGACCTAGCCACCGACCAACCACGCGAGCGGAACCTCCGGTGCCTATGATGGAGCAAGTGCTCGAGAACGGAGAATGATGATGCAACATTTCGACACAATGATACAAGGACAAAATGAGTTGAGGCGGGGACAACATGAGTTGCGACAAAGGGCAACAAGAATTGAGGCGGGAGCAACAGCGGTTGCACCAGCGATATGGCGAGATGAGTTCCTGTTCAACCAATGGTCGATCATTATCCACCGCCACCACCATTTTAGCCGAAGTTTGTAAGTGTCTTATTTCTTTTACTGTCTTTGAGTCTACACACATTGGGGACAATGTGTGATTTAAGTTTGGGGGTGTTTTATTTGTGTCTTGTTATGTTTTATTTAAATCTTTTTATTGTTTTATGTATTTTTGAGTTACAAAATTTTTTCTTTTTTTTTGAGTCATAATTGTCTGTCAAAAGATCATGTATGCTGTAGTTACTAGAAACACCTAGTGAAGTAAGGTGGAATAATGTAATGGAATACAAGCAACTATCTAAACACTTAGGTTAGATATGCCAAAAACTCACAGAATCTGTCTATTTGGAGTTTCTTGCTTAAATTATGCATGCTAAATGATAAATACTTATGTGTTATGAGTGCTTGCTATTTGAGGCGAAATAGTTAGGATGTGCATGTTAGGGAGATGACTCAGACATTTCTTTGATAGCCAATTATCACCATTCTTTTCTATCTAGTACTTTAAAAGTATCCCTAGTCAGCCCCATTGAGCCTAAACGTTGAAACTTCTTCTTTGACACACTATATTCCCACAAATTGTGTCATAAAAATATGAAATAGTGGAATACATTGTGTGTTAAAAAAGAGACAAAAAGAGTGAATGAGCTTGTTGCACCCCAATTAAAAAGTAATAAGAAATAGGCAAAAGCCTAAGTTTGGGGGTGCTTGTCATTATGATATACTTCACTCTCCCAAAACAAAAGAGGGAAAAGATAGAATCAAAGTGAAGGAAATAACAAAAAGAAAAGGGAAATACTGAAAAGCTAAAGAGCTTATGGTACACAGAATGAGCCTAAATGCCTATTTTTACCTACTTATACCTAAGCCTACATTACAACCCTTAAAGTCCTGAAGATCTCTTTTATGCATATCCAGAATTAGTGGAGAATAACAAGTAAGCATGTCATAGGATTTTTGAATTTTCATGCATGATTTAGTATATTGACTTCCATTAAGCATGATAAATATGAGTTTGCGAAATATCTAGCTCAATGTGTTTAGTGTGCTGAATTTTCATGCTATATGTTCCTGCATATTATTTCGCTAACCTTCATGTTTTTCTAGTTAACACTAATGCAACAAAAGTGATCAATGTCAGTGAGTCTTTTATTTTTCGTTTCTTTGAGTCTTTTATTTCTTTCTTTCTATCTTTGCTCGAGGGCGAGCAAAGGTTATGTTTGGGGGTATTTGATCGGTGTATTTTATATACACCTTTTGAGTCAGTTTTAGTTAGTCTTTTGTCCCTTTTTGTACAAATAAGTGTCGTATTAGGATAGTTTTCCTTTCTTTTGAGTCAAAGTGGTTAAAATGGTCAAATGGCGGAAAAGGAGCTAAAAGAGGGCAAGAGGAGGTTCGAGCTAAAAGCAGAGAAAGTGGCGAGCAGTGAAACCCGGACCAGTAGCGCGGCCTCACTGCGATCGAAGCGGTCGCGGCGCCAACATCCAGAGTGCGAAGACCAGCGCCGCGGCCTCGTACCAACGATGGCGAGCGCGGCGCTAATCATCGAGAGGCTACGAAGAAGTAGCGCGGCTTCCGAACAGAGAATCGGGCGGCGTAAATCACCGAAGGACCACGAGTTCCGCGCGGCTAAAGCGGCCAGCGGCGCGGGAAAAATCGAGTTTTGGACGAAGTGCAGGCTGGGCACGAAGGAAAAGAGAGAGGCGGTTTTCGACTATAAAAGGAGAACCACTAGCGATTTTAAGGGTTCCCCTTCTTGCACAACACAAGGCTTTCTTGCTTGGAGATTGGAGACCATAGTTTAGTAAATTTCTTTTCCTTTTCTTGTTTTATTTCAGTTTTATGAAGAACATGGAATTAGTTCTTGTCATGTCAATGGCTAGGAACTAATTCCTCTATAGGGCTTTCCATGTTGAATCTCTAGAAACTTATGTTATGATTTAATGCATGCTTATGGTTATTCTTCTTTTTGTTGAGATCTATCCAATAATTGAATTGAATGCTTGATAGTTAATTGACAACTAATTATCACTATATGATTTCTAATCAGACTCCGAAAGGAGGGGATTGTGAATATGCTATAATTTGGGTAGACATTCTTGGATTGGGGATGAAAATACCTCAATTATTTATGTAGCGTTAACGAGAGGCTTAACAACCCTAATTTTACGCATTGTGTGTGACGGTTAACTAGGTTCTTAGTCTTAATCCTCCTATAGAGTTATCCTTATCACCGAAAGGTAGGTAAGGTGCAATCTTTGAGGTTGAGTGTTTATATAACCCTAACGGGAGTATAAAACGATTTAGTGAACCTGCTTTCTCCAAAAGAAGAAGACCATAAGTTATTGCATTAATAAGTAACATAAGCGGATAGTGAGGAGACGTGGAAGCCCTATTCTCATCATAATTGAAGTAAACTCATTAGTTAAAGTGTGTGCATCTTTTCGCACATCAATAGGCTATAACCTTGCCGTGCTGCATCATAACACACCTGGCGATGCAGAGGCATCACGATAGATCACGTGCCGTCTAACCGCCGGAAGAGTAAGCTGGGTGTAGTCAACCTTTCCTTCAACAATGGAAACCGCTTCTCGCAAGCCTCATCGGCTGGAACTTGGTGCGCATACGAGTCGACTGATCAGCGGTCTTTGAAATCGAAACAAAGCGCTCCACGAACCTCACGATAATAACTGCCACTAAGCTGCGCACCTCGGTCGGAGTAGTAGGTCTCGGCGAGACTTGAGCGCCTCGATCTTTGCGTGTCCACCCGAACACCATCAGCCCGATAATATGCCCCGGGAATGCCACGAGGCTGACAAAACTCACGCTTGGAGAACTTAACGAATAGCTGGCTCGGAGGACCCAATCCGTTCTCGAGTGATCTGCATCTCTCTGCTCTGTCGCGAATAAACCGGGATGTCATCAATGAATACTATCACAAATGTATCCAAAAATGGCTTGAACACGGTTCATCAAATCCATAAATACCATTTGGAGCTTTGGTCAAACCGAAAGACATAACCACGAACTCATAGTGCCCATCAAGGTCTGAATGCGATCTTTGGGATATCGCCTCTCGAACTACTTTGATGATAACCGGACCGAAGGTCTATCTTGGAAAACACCTTGCACCTGCAGGTGGTCAAACAAATCATCAATCACGGGAGGGTACCTATTCTTGATGGTTACCTTATTAAAGCACATGTCTGTCACGACCAACCGGGCGTGGTAGTGCCTACCCGGGCACCCTAGTGATACAACATCGAGAAAACCAGCGGAAATAAAAACTTAAACATATAAAGCGATGAAATAAGCGAGGCTAACCCATGGTTACCTTTTTGTACATAAATTAAAACTTGAGCGATTCATCCGCTTACAAACGCCCACAGTGCTCTGGACCTCAAGAATTTTGAAACCATAATGGCGGGACGGGGCCCGCCATGCCCTGAATAAACAAAGTCTACTACTTGAGAGCAGTACCACGAGACAAGCTTAGGAGATATGGAGCTTTCAGAGAACCGAACAACGATCCTAAGAGAGTGGATCGGCCAGCTATGTACCTCGACTGCGGCGTGAACGCGGCCCCGAAGGAGGTCGATCAACAGTACCAGTATGTGAAAGCGTAAAATCAGTAAATGAAATCATGATTGTCTATATTAAGCAGGAGACATGTATGATAACCAAATTACAACACCACAATATATAAGCAGTCATATCAAGATAGGACTCATGCGGTGAAATCATCGCTCAAATACAACGGGAATTTAACCCGCCTGATGGCGCGTGCCGGCGTCTCACTCGGTATAAGCATGGCCACTGGGCGTCCTAATGGGCCCGTACGTGGACCATCAGCGTGTCGGTATGCCCAAAGGAAATAACAAGATGATACTCATGTGGAAGCATACGTGGGCTACCCAGCGTGTCGGTATGTCGAACAACTAACGGATAACAATCCAATGGAAGCATACGTGGGCTACCCAGCGTGTCGGCGTGTCGAGAGGATCGATCTGATGGAAGCATACCCGTGGGCTACCCGGCGTGTCGGCATGTCCATGATCAACCGGATAATGCCCTCCATGAGAGACTCGGTAGCACACAACCAAACACTTGCACAACAAAGGCTACCACAACAAGCGGCGAGGTTACATGACTCAAGGTACTATACATACTTCTTACCACAATGTCAAGTATACCATTAAAATCCAAGTACTTAACCCCTTTAGGATCAAGGTACTCCTACCTTTTATAACAAGTCACTTATGTTTTTCCATCACAAAGAGTTCAACCTTTTGAAAACAAGTTACTACTCTTTTCCCAAAATCAAGTTACCATTCTAAATCCAATAATGAGTCCATTTCTTTATTTTCCATAAAGTCGTTATAACTAACTTCCCATAAAGCTATTACAACCCTTTATGATTAATAAAACAAGTCAAGACAGAATCATGCCTTTCTTTTAAACCAAAATACTTCAAATTCTTCAAATTCTTAAGTCTCTTTTCTATTATAAAACGAGTTCCTTACTTTGAAACTTTTAGGAAAATCAGAACTTGATTTCAATAGTTCTCATTAGAGCAGCCATGGTCTAGGAAATGTAATGTCATTTTGTCTTATCTTAGCTTCTATGCTCTATGCAGATGGAGGTTTCTACTGGTTTTAATATGATTAATTGTCATTACTTCTTTCCTTTATCGACGCTGCATTGGCTTGTTCGATCCTTATTCCCATTTCCGAAATTGTAACGTTATTCTTTTTAAAAACCAAGTATTCATTTCTCACGAATTAGGTTTTTATACTTTTCAACACCATTTAGGTCAATTACAAGTCACGTCTCTTATCTTTTGAAATCAACAAACCATTCTTTTAGCTCGTAAAGTGGTTATAACAAACTTCCCATAAAGCCGTTATAACACTTTATGTTTTAAACCAACGATTACCGTATGAACATTTATGAGACCAATAGGGCTCGTTCTTTAACTCACCAAGTACGGTTACTAACGGATAAGACTTTGCTACTATTTCCACACGGTGAAGCCCTTAACACTTCATATCAAGTCAAGACCAAAAGAAATCAAATTCCTTTAACACACGTCGTCTACCGCTATATATTTTACAATTAGTCATCTTTGAAGAGGATAGGAAGAATCACATACCTCGCGACGATTGTTGACAATAAGCAAAATGCTCCACGATACTATCGCCCTTAAGTAGAATATGCTACCGTAGTACTTCAATCCTATAAAGTGGTCATAAAGCGTCTATCAAACTCTAGCTTGAGCGTAGAATAACTAAGTGCAAAGTCCCCAAATCCTACGACAATTTGGGCCAGCCTTTGTTTCTACTAACTTTCCACCTTTGCTAAGGTCGAATTCAATAACCCAACGCCCCGATAAACCAACCTTAAACCGCTTTCAAATCTTTCCAATCCAAGTTCTTAGGTCAGCGTGATATCTAGCCTAGACATCTTGACAATTACAATCTCCGGCTTTACAACGTCGACGTCGATTAGAAATCCAATTGAAGTTACAATCTTAAGGCTAACATGCCCATTTCGATTTTAACAAGACAACGGGATCCAAATCTATACAATATAAAACGACCTGGGCTCGACTCTATACTACTACAATATAACGACCTTAGGCTCGACTCTAAACTACTAAAATAAAAGCGACCTCGGGCTCACATCTATACTACTAAAATAAAAGCGACCTTAGGCTCATAACCAAGAGAAAGGGGAAACTTTTACCTTAAGGAATAGCCCACAAAAGCCCCTTTTTCTTCCACCTCTTTCCGTCAAAAATCGCCCACCAGCGTTACCCACAAGTTTACCCACACTTTTCCTTCTTGCCGCCGCTCCAACAATTTCCTCTTAGGCTAGGTTTTCTTCCAAAAACTAGAGAGAAGGGAGAGGGTTTTCCATGGAAGGGTTTTGAAATGAAATGGCCAAGTCTTCCAAGACTTGGCCCTAAAATAGGCCCTAATCTGGTCAAAAAGGATGGGAGGGACACTTGTCAACCTCCCATAGGTTTCTAACAAAATATCTCCTGATTTCAGCCTTTTATCGCGAAAAATCCCGCCTTGGCGCCACTTCCAGAAAATGTTCCAGCATTCGCGCCATGACCGGCGTCGCGGCAACCTTCCGCGCGCGGCTGAAACCGCGGACCCCGAACAACCGGCGCGCGGCCGATTCGTAGCCGCGGCCACTGCACCCTGACAAGCTGCTGCTGCACGCTGCGCACCAAACTTGAAACTTCCATAACTTTTGACTCCGATGCCCTATCGACGAACGGTTTGTTGCGTTGGGATCTAGATTTAACGGACTACACACTAGGCTTTTAAACACCTTGAAACTCTTAACAATTGGGGTACAACACTCCAAGGTAAACTCAAAAATCCGTCCAACACATGTTGTCAACTTATCTATCAACTTTTCACATCTTAAATTCCTTGGTATGTTCTTATCTAACTCCTTGAATTTACGGGGTGTAACATAATCAACACACATACGCAGCGCCCATCCTTCTTCTTCACAAACAAAACCGGCGCTCCCCAGGGAGATGCACTAGGCCTGATAAAGCCTTTCTCCAGCAAATCTTTGGTGGTCCTTGACTCCTCGACTCGCAGTGCCATCCTCTGTATGGCGGAATGGAAATAGGTCGAGTGTGCAGCTCACGTGACAATACAAAACTCAATCTCCTCTCGGGAGGATACGGAAAGATCGTGCGGGAACACGTCCGAAACTCCCAACCATCGCATTGATCAAGAACGACACCTCGGCCTCGTATCAAATACCGAACGGATGATAGATGTACCGCTGCACCATCTTCCTATCCTTGAGATAAGAAATAAACCTACCGCCGGCCATTGTATTGCCGCTTCCACTCGATAAGCGGCTCGCGCGAAGCTGGAACCAACCAACTGTCCACTACGATCAGCGTTGGCATAACGAAGCGGCGATCCATACGATAATGACATCAAAATATGTCATCTCGACTCTATCAAGTGCCAGTGCGGCGACGTAAATAAACAGGACAACCTCTATACACGCTCGGCTAACAAGAATAACCCAGGCGTAGCTACCTCAAAGGCTCTATCGACCGCTCTATCCGATTCTACCTGCAATAAGAGGGGACACATAGGACAATGTAGAACACGGATCTATCAAAGCATAAGCGTGGCGGCATGAAATCAATAATGTACTGTGGCGGCGTCGAGAAGCCTCACGATCTGGCGGTGGCTAATGAATATATGCGGTTATGTGGACCGCTGAAATGGAACCACCACCACGACCTCTCATCACGACCGACCGAGCGCGGCGGTGCCCTACAGGCACCACGTTGATATCGTCGAGAATAGCGGCGGAACATACACAACATAAACACAGTGTAAACAATATATCAACACGGGCTGGCTTTAAAGGCCGCGCCATAATATAAACAAAGTCAAAAGTACAACTTTACAACTCGGTTCTTACAAACCCGACCACGTATGTGAATACGGACCTCAGGAATAACAAGCGTGGCGGGGCGGGGCCGCCATACCACGAATGTACATAATCTACAACATCGGGGAAGAGCGTACGCAAGAAAGACAAGCCTCGGAGAATGGAGCTTAGGCGTCGATAAGTGATCTGAGTGTGGATCCGCACTGCTTACCACTCTGCGGCGTGAGCGGCCAGGAAGATTCGATTACCTGATATGTACTAAGTATGTAAAGCGGAAAATCTTGTAATTACAACATAAGTTTAAAAGAAAGCGAAGACATGTATGATAACAAAATTACGATCTACGATTGCCTTACTATGATGAGAGTAAAAATAGGTGTTTACTTACAACGAAAAATAGGATTTGGAATCCTACTCGCGGGACTATTTCACGCGTAGGTCCGATGAGACTGCGTGAGGTATTCTCGCATGGGACTATTTCACCGCGTAAGCCCTACGGACTCGCGTAGGTATTCTCGCGTAAATTTGGACGCGCGTAGGACTATTTCACCCGCATAAGCCCTTACAGACTCGCATGAGGTATTCCTCGCATCGTGGTTAGCAAATCCACGGAAATGTACAATGCCACAATCCCGAGGAATGACCCCGTGTCACGACCCGAACCGGGGCCCGTGACTGGTGCCTTACCCCGGGCACCCAAGTAGACATACATCAGAGTAATCAGAACAAACCAACCATATGAGATAGCAGTATAAAACAATAATCAGAAAACTTGCCTTTCGGCATATATATAAATGACAACTTTTAACATGAGCAGTTTAATCCTTTTTACAAACCATGCCCTAGCGTTACTGACCTCACAGAATGATATGACAACAATGGCGGGACGGGGCCGCGAGCCTCGAATGTAAACACTTACTCTGACGAGGGGACTACACGTGATAAGCCTCCGAGAAAGCGGAGCTTCCCAATGACTGTGACCACGAGCTAGGATCAACGGCGGTGTACCTCGACTGCGGCGTGAACGGCCCGAAGGAGAGGTCGATCTGGCAGTGCAAGTATGTGAAACTAAAAATCACGCAAATGAAATCATAATAGTCTATAAAGCGGAGACATGTATGATGACCAAACTCTGATTTACAATAACTAGCGATCGTATCAAGTCGGACTCGCGCCTCAAGTCGTCACCAAAGAACATAACGATGGGTCTCACGCCCATGACATCAATCGTGCGTGGGACCACATTCCTCATCGGCGGTTTATGATATAAAAGTTCCAAGGAACACGCATGAACACGAGTCCCACGTGTCATAATAACACCGTCACGGGGTAAATGCGAAGGCATAGCCGTCTACTAACACCAGCGGTACCAACAAGGTCATGAAGCGTATCATAAGATCTGTCTGATCGTCACATGATCAAAGGCGGCCACTTGCCCGCATGATATCTAATGTCGCGCGTCTAGTCCTGGAACTTCCGCGACTCGCGTAGGCCAATCTCATCGGCCGCGTGAGGCGTCCCGCGTCGGTAGCTACTCCGGCGTCACGGACTTCGCGATCGCGTAGCCCGGGCCGCGTACCCGTAAGGGCGTCACTAACACGGAACTCTCGTAGTTCGCATGGGCCGGGACTGCGTGAGGTATTCTCGAATCATAGGTCCGTCGACGCTTTGTCTACCGCGTCGGAGGCTTAACCCGGAATCATCTCAAGAGATGAATGCCACAATACTATCATAACGACCGATAGTTAATAAGCACAATCGAAACCCTTCACACAAACATCACAAGATACTAACACACGTAGCATCCCAACACGTTTACTTATCAACGCAATCAAGAAAGTATTACAAGGCTATCACAAACCAATACAATCAAGTTGTTCACACAAGGTACCTTCTACTATATGATTAACAAAATCGGGTTTTATCCCCAAGTACTTCATACATCAACTCTTTAAAGATCGTTACTTTCACAATGTCACACGATACGTAGTATAAAATAGAGTGACTATCCTTTTAAAGTAAATCAATTACTTCTCTTTGTAAAATCAAGTAACAACATTATTTTTCAAGCGTCGAGTTTGCCTAATTTCAAATGTTCACGTTTCTTATTTTAGAAAGGTTTAAGTAGTTCATAGTCTTATTCATTTAAGAATATAATTCTCTTTTAAACAATCGAGAAACATAAGCCTTATATGTGGGTAGGATATTCTTGTTTATAACAATCTTATTACAATGACCGTGATCTAGGAAATATCATTTTGTCTCTTAGCTTCTATGCGGATGGAAGTTTCTCTTGGTTTTCATAATACTTAATTATTCAAAACATTTCCTTTTATTAGCATTTGATGGTTTGTCGATACACGTTGATTTCAAATCGATAAAGCATTCTTAAGCCGTTATACCTAACTTCCCATAAAGCTAGTATAACTCTTAAGTTTTCAAACACGAAGTATTACTTCTCCTTTCAAAATGATTCAAAAATCTTTTGAAAATACTTCAAGTTCTTTCTTATCATATAACAAGCGGTTATAGTTCAAATCGTTACCTCTTAAAAACCACATGTATTTTCTTACTAACATAAATTGTTATAACAACTTCCCATAAAGCGTTATAACACTTTATGTTTTAAACCATTCAAACACATTTAGCACGTATGCGTCACTGGTACTACATAGTTTACACGTATCATGCTAGAGATAGGAAGAGGTTCGCATACCTCGCGGCGATTATCGACTAATAGCAAAATGCTCAGTACCTCAAGTCGGCTACTCGGCAAGTAGAGCGCCATGCGTAATCTTGACCTATAAGGCCCGCGCTTATTAACATTTAGGTCTCATCGTAGAACTTTCTCTGAAATTTCGGCACTCCCCCATGGCGTAAACCTCCTCTCCTCTGAGGCGGCTACAGCCAACCGGGGGTTATACATCTAACCACTAGCAGGTACAATTCTACTCCGGTACTCTACTACAAGTCTCTTATGTCTGATCCTATGTAATTCTGATTCGATACTATATATAGTATACTTCTACTATACAATCTAACAACGTGTAATTTCCAATTACAATAGGGACAAGATAATTACCTCGATAAGCCCGTAATTATCGAGTTTAAAGTCGATCTGGGCAATCGTTTAGCTCGACTCCGAGGCGCTCGACCGCTCTAAACCACCCTTAGAAGTTCTAACCAACTACACAATACTCCAATGGACTATGGAGATTTTCCTAGGGTTTCGGTTTTGTAGTGTGGAAGTATAATAGTATAAGCTGGGCTTTTGTAAAGGTATAACCTTAGAATACTACAAGGTATATGGCTAAGGTAATTTGGGCATTATAACAATACTTTTGAGAGTATTTCTACCAAGAGAGGGGGGGTATTATATGAAAACAAACTAGGCTAGGGGTACCCACGGCCACACCACAAAGGAGGGGTGGCTGCCTCGACTACCCAGTGGGAACTCTCGACGAGGGCCTCGCGAAAAGGGGAGGAAGGCTCTCGAGACTTAGGCATTTTGGATGAAGAAGTTAAATCAAAGGAGAGGGTATTTATAGCCAAGCCAAGGCCAACCAATGGCGAGATCTGCCAAGTGCCTGAGTGTAGGGCGAGATTCACCCAGTGTCTGCGCCAACTTGCACCAAAATATCTACCAAAATATCTCCCTTGCCTCCCAATCGTCCATGCGCCGGCTTTGCCCGCTGATGAGAGGGTGCAGTGCCGCCTCGTTGGTCCAAAATGTTAGTCTCTCGGAAAAATCCATAAAAATACTTAATGACATAGCGGAAATTCCCTACGAAAGGTGAAAGCGTTTAGTCGAAACGACTCTAGCAGGGTGTTGTGCACAAACATATTTCGGCCCAAGGTGCCACGTGGGGTGACACGTGTCGCCCCGATTAAATCAAAATATTTCGTCTTAGAAAATATCCAGCGGCCAAAATCTCAAAATCAAAGCGGGCCCCAAAGCAGTAAATTTCTCCGTGGGCCCAGCGTGACCATTTTCGAAAATAAAATTCCATAATTCTCTAATATTCCGGAAGTCAGAATACCAAATCTGGGAATCAATTCCATAAACGAACCTTTTCCTTCACAAACCGGAAACTTTTAGTGGAAAATTCACTCTTTCTTCCTTTCAATCTTTACGCCGTATTCTCGTGCGTGCGTCCTTGCATACATACCACGGAACTACGGGGTATAACATTCTTCCCGTGAAACATTCGTCCGAATGTTCCTTCTAATCTCAAAACAAGCGTCGGTATAGTCTTCACTCTTATACTTACGAAACAATCTGCCATACGCCCCGCGAAATACTGCGCAACACTTACATCTAAGTCCACGAGAAACACCTCTACATCACCACAAATAATACTACTTTTGTCACTTTGTCGCGAGCCTTGCTCGGCGACCCAACAACGATGCCGGTACGCGATCACGAAGCTTGTACACTCGGATTCTTATCACATTTACGATCGCTTTAGTATCAAAACTGGGTTACTATCTCTAACGTGGTCATCATTAATCGGGATCGTACGGATGGATCTTGATACTTTCCGAACATAACAATACGAAAGACCGGGCGTCCTTCCTCTAAGTCGGACGGCAAATGCTAACATATAGGCAACGCCTATTCTTCACATGAACTCACGAAAGGCCCAAAGTAACTCGGGCTAAGTTCATACATTTCCAAAACTCGTCACACTGCCGGGGTGGTACTTTGAAGACCGATCGTCGACTGAACTCTGGCGTCGTCGCGATTATCCGCACAATTCATCTGTGCCGGAACTTCTTCAGACAAGCACCACTATCCAGCGGTCTGTGGAACAAGCTGAACCAACTATCTGAACCACCGCCAACATCGACCAATCGGCCGTGGCTTGCATTTACGCCCTTTGGCGTCACGAGGCGACATCCGAACAACGAAATGGTAGCTTAAACACTCCCACCGGAGACAACGATCCTCGCGGCTACCTGCGAAATCAAAACGGCAGGGGCGAATGCGTCTGAGAGACTCGCTGAGTTCTAGCCCGCACGGTACAAACTCGAGAAGAAAGCAGTAGTACCAGGCTCCATGTCGTCATAAGGTGAAGGTAGGCACCGTGCAACCTCACGACCGGATAACATCAACTGCTGAGGAGCGACCACGGCCGAAGAACACGATAGGCGCCCATCGGCGGACCAGCTGGTCGAGCGCATCCACGAACTTGCACGGCTAACTAAACATGGGCCTAACACCTCGCGACCCTAACACAAGAGGGACCACCTGGCCCGACCCACGCGAACCTACAGCGGGTTGACCCGCGCGTAGCCTCAACCACGACGGCAAGCGCGAAATACCATCTCCAGAAGGAACAATCTTACTAAACACGTTACGAAAACTGGCGGTCTTCTTAGCTCGACTACCTTCCTTCAAATCACGCTACTGCGGGACTTATCCACGCATAGCTCACGTGCACTATGCACTCCTATAAAGTCAAACATAACACTACACCTTTCTCGAGATGGCGCACCTCTAAGGTCTTTCGTATAACACTCTAAGGCTCACACCTCTCTATCCCCAATCTTACTCGGTTAACCGCGTGATTCTAATCACAACTAACACCTGCTATCGAACATAGCACTTAAGGTATACTCGCCTTGAAAGTTCTGAAGGACGCTTGCTGCTCTGGCCTCTTCTGCGTCCTTGGTTAACGTCAATCTCTACGTTTTTCGACTGCTGTACATAAGCCGTACGGGCCATGCTCAACAATGAAGAATTACTCTTGCATGACCCTCTGCTTAGGTAGTCATCAAGACTCGTGATACATCGGTATAATCTCTGGTAGCCAAATCTATAGCTAATGTGGTCGCCTCTTTGAAATCTATATTCACTTGTTCGATCGTGGGCCCGAAGGTTCAAATATCGTGGGCGATGAGCTGCCGTCAGTGCTAAACTCTGCTTTGGGGCTAGTGGCGTCGCGAAATCCCGAATGAAGCACTACCCTAGGTAATGATTGGGCTGTGCCCTCGCCACCCTCACGAACTCTACTCGCGGCTCCTCGGTGCCTTGCCCTCTGGGCTCGGGTTGCCTACGGCGGAGGCATAACGATAAGGGAATGAATTTCGTCGGAGGTCCACTTACAACACGGCTCTGAGCGCGATCTCGAGTGAGAAGAATAGAAACCAATCCTAAATATCCTATAGCCTCACGATTATTGGTGTGGTGCACAACACCGATAATCAAGACTGCTCTTGGATCTGATGCATAGACACTTTCAGGATTAAGCGCTCTGATACCACTTTTGTCACGACCGACGGGGCGTGGTAGTGCCTTACCGGGCACCCAGTAGACATACATCAGTGTCGTGGAACAAACACAACCATATGAGATAACGAAGTATAAAACAATAATGCGTGAAAACTTGCCTTTGGCGTATATATAAATGACAACTTTTAACATGAGCAGTTTAATCCTTTTTACAAACCGTGCCCACAGTGATACTACGGACCTCTAAGAATGATATGACAACAATGGCGGGGACGGGGCCGCGAACCCTGAATGTAAACACTTACTCTGACGGGGACTACACGTGATAAGCCTCGGAAAGCGGAGCTTCCCATTGACTGTGACCACGAGAGCTAGGATCAGCGGCGGTGTACCTCGACTGCGGCATGAGCGGCCCGAAGGAGGTCGATAACAGTGCAGAGTATGTGAAACTAAAAATCGCAAATGAAATCATAATAGTCTATAAAGCGAGGCATGTATGATGACCAAACTACGATTTTACAATAACTAGCGATCGTATCAAGTCGGGACTCGCGCCAGTCGTCGCGAAGAACATAACGATGGGTCTCACGCCCACGACATCAATCGTGCGTGGGACACATTCCTCATTCTTGGCGGTTTATGATATAAAAGTTCAAGGAACACGCATGAACACGGGTCCCACTGTGTCATAATAACACCGTCACGGGGTAAATGCGAAGGCATGGCGTCTACTAACACCAGTACCAACAAGGTCATGAAGCGTATCATAAGATGCATCTGGGCCGTCACGTGATCAAAGGCGGCCACTTGCGCGCATATCTAATGTGCGCGTCTAGTCCTGGAACTTCCGCGACTCGCGTAGGCCAATCTCATCGGCCGCGTGGCGTCCCCGCATCGAGGGTAGCTACTCCGGCGTCGTCACCGACTTCGCGATCCGCGTAGCGCGGGACCGCGTGCCCGTAAGGGCGTCACTAACACGGAACTCGTAGTTCGCATAGGCCGGGACTGCGTGAGGTATTCTCGAATCATAGGTCCGTCGACCGCTGAGTCTACCGCGTCGGAGGCGGCTTAACCGGAATCATCTCAAGAGATGAATGCCACAATACTATCATAACGACTGATAGTTAATAAGCACAATCAAGGAAACCCTTCGCACAACATCACGAGATACTAACACACGTAGCGTCCCAACACGTTTACTTATCAGCGCGATCAAGAAAGTATTACAAGGCTATCACAAACCAATACAATCAAGTTGTTCACACAAGGTACCTTCTACTATATGATTAACAAAATCGGGTTTTATCCCCAAGTACTTCATACATCAACTCTTTAAAAGATCGTTACTTTCACGATGTCACACAATACGTAGTATAAAATAGAGTGACTATCCTTTTAAAGTAAATCAATTACTTCTCTTTGTAAAATCAAGTAACAACATTATTTTCAAGCGTCAAGTTTGCCTAATTTCAAATGTTCCGTTTCTTATTTTAGAAAGGTTAGTAGTTCATAGTCTTATTCATTTAAGAATATAATTCTCTTTTAAACAATCGAAACATAAGCCTTATATGTGGGTAGGATATTCTTGTTTATAACAATCTTATTACAATGACCATGATCTAGGAAATATCATTTTGTCTCGTCTTAGCTTACATGCGGATGGAAGTTTCTCTGGTTTTCATAATACTTAATTATTCAAAACATTTCCTTTTATTAACTTTGCGGTGGTTTGTCGATACATTCGATTTCGAAATCGAGAAAGCATTCTTAAGCGTTATACCTAACTTCCCATAAAGCTAGTATAACTCTTAAGTTTTCAAACACCAAGTATTACTTCTCTTTCAAAATGATTCAAAATCTTTTGAAAATACTTCAAGTTCTTTCTTATCATATAACAAGCGATTATAGTTCAAATCGATTTACCTCTTAAAAACCACATGTATTTTCTTACTAACATAAAGTATTATAACCAACTTCCCATAAAGCCGTTATAACACTTTATGTTTTAAACCATTCAAACACGTTTAGCACGTATCGTCTACCGTACTACATAGTTTACACGTATCATGCTAGAGATAGGAAGAGGTTCACATACCTCGCGACGATTATCGACTAATAGCAAAATGCTCAGTACCTCGCCGTGGCTACTCGTAAGCCAAGTAGAGCGCGCCACACGTAGTACTTGACCTATAAGGCCACAGCGACTTATTAACATTTAGGTCTCATCGTAGAACTTTCTACGAGAAATTTGGCCTCCCCATGACAGCGTAAACCTCCTCTCTAACAGTAGGCTACCAAGCCAACGAGGGGTTATCGTCTAACCACTAACAGTGCAATTCTACTCGCGTGCTACACAAGTCTCTTTATGTCTGAGTCTATGTAATTACGATTCGATTATATATAGTATACTTCTACTATACAATCTAACAACATGTAATTTCCAATTACAATAGGGGACAAGATAATTACCTCGATAAGCCCATAATTATCCGAGTTTAAAGTCGATCTGGGCAATCGTTTAGCTCAACTCAGGCGCTCAACCCATTTCTAAACCACCCAGAAGTTCTAACCAACTTACACAATACTCCAATGGTATGGAGATTTTCCTAGGGTTTCGGTTTTGTAGTGGGAAGTATAATAGTATAAGCGGGCTTTTGTAAAGGTATAACCTTAGAATACTACAAGGTATATGGCTAAGGTAATTTGGGCATTATAACAATACTTTTGAGAGTATTTCTACGAGAGGGGTATTATATGAAAACAAACTAGGCTAGGGGTACCAGTACACCTGAAGGAGGGTGGCTACCCGCCGGCCTACCCAGTGGGGAACTCTCGACGAGGGCCTCGCGAAAGGGAGGAAGGCTCTCAAGACTTAGGCATTTTGGATGAAGAAGTTCATCAAAGGAGAGGGTATTTATAGCACAAGCCAAGGCCAACCAATGGCCAAGATCTGGCCAAGTGCCTAGCAAGTGTAGGGCGAGATTCACCCAGTGTCTGTGACTTGCACAAAAATATCTACCAAAAATATCTCCCTTGCCTCCCAAATCGTCCATGCCCCACTTTGCCCACTGATGAGAGGGTGCAGTGCCGCCTCTCGTTGGTCCAAAATGTTCCGTCTCTCGGAAAAATCCATAAAAATACTTAATGACATAGCGGAAATTCCCTACGAAAGTCGTGAAAGCGTTTAGTCGAAAAGCGACTCTAGCAAGGGTGTTGTGCACAAACATATTTCGGCCCGAAAGGTGCCACGTGGGGTGACACGTGTCGCCCCGATTAAATCAAAATATTTCGTCTTAGAAAATATCCAAAAGCGGCCAAAATCTCAAAATCAAGCGGGCCCCACAAAGCCGTAAATTTCTCCGTGGGCCCAGCGTGACCATTTTAAAATAAAATTCCATAATTCTCTAATATTCCGGGAAGTCCGAATACCAAATGGGAATCAATTCCATAAACGAACCTTTTTCCTTCACAAAACGGAAACTTTTAGTGGAAAATTCACCTCTTTCTTCCTCGATCTTTTGCATGCGTATTCTCAAATGCGTGCGTCCTTGCATACATACCACGGAACTACGAGGGTATAACACCCATGACGAATAATATATCACTAGCCCAAATCAGGCTATCACACATAACATAAGCTCTATCGACATCATACAATATATAAGCAAGTTAAGAAATCCCTAACTTAGCACTATTCTTGTTCATATACACTCATTTTAGTTTACCTAAGGCACCATTATGTCTTTTATAAAAATCCGGAATTTAACCCAAAGTACTACGTCATCTATTCTTTAAAAATGACTCGTTTCATTATAACACTTCCAAGATACTAATAACCGTAGTATCGAGTTACAATTTCTTTTCAAGACAAGTCACAATACTTTTAGAAATAAAAATTAGGCTTAAATCAAGTGACTCATGTCTTATAAAACCTTAGGCAATTGATGCCTTAAAATCGAATTGCCTTCCATTAAATCAAGTCATTTATCTTTCCATAAAGTCAATATAACCAACTCCCATAAAGTCGTTATATTCACTTTATACCTTTAAATGTACAATTTCTATCCAGGACTTATACGTTTTTAAAGCGACACAAGTATCACATCTTTAAAATTCTTCAAGTCCACTTATCTTTAACAAGACTTAAGACATCTTTAATATTCTCAAAGGAGTGAGTTAATCTCTAACTCACCCGACTTGGCATTCATAAAACAAGTAAAGAATGTCAAAGTCTTGTCGTCTACCGTACTATATCGTGAAACTAGTCATGCTCGAAGATAGGAAAAGTTCTACATACCTTGTCGGGTCAAACCACTTGCCAAGTACAAAGTCCGCGTAGTATATCAACCTATAATATTCACAATCGTCTATTAACGCCTTACTTTAAATGTAGAATATTATAAGTGTAAAGTCTCCATTTTCTACGGAAAATCGGACGCCTCCTTTGTTTTTACTCACTTTGCCACCTTTTTCAAGGCGAAATACAATAACCAAACAGCCCCGATTGGCTCACAATTATATAGAAGGTAGTCGATACAAATGAATAACTACACATTGATTGGCTCACAATTATATAGAAGGTAGTCGATACAAATGAATAACTAAACAGCCCCGATTGGCTCACGATTATATAGAAGGTAGTCGATACAAATGAATAACAAACTAATACAAACTATGAGTCCAAATTCGGCCACCTTGGTTCAACAATACAATTCTTATCAATTTCCATTTCAATCCAAATTGGTAGCATAATAAGATATCAAGTCGCGTTTGGTTATAACTACCATAATCTTCAAGTCAATAACATGCGACGATTCTAACAACGATTAAATTGTAATTCAACTTAGTCATGGCTTACATTACATTTCGGTTCCAAGGCTATAATCAATCCATAATCCTTATAACTTCAATATAACAACTTCATGCTCATGACATACAAAGCTAACAACAACAATATAAATAATCTTGTAATACTTTCAAAGAACAAGATTATACCTCAACGATTCTTAATCCAACTCAATCCGAAGTCGCTCCTTAGTAGTTTAGAGCCTCTCCAAGACACATCAATCCGACATTGAGACCATAGAACAATACCAACAATTTAACCTTCAAATCACCAAACAAAACCTAGAAGGACCATTAGGTTTCGTTTGCGACTAACCAGAAAACAATCTTTTTCCAAGATTTTTCTATTGAGATGTGTTCTTACACCTAAGAACCTTGGTTTAAAGTGTGGAATCAAATGAATGAAAGCGAAAAATTTTCCCTTTCTTTCTATGGTGAACCGAGACCCCTCTTAGTGTTCTTCAAATTTGTGCAAAATTTTTCTAAGTGTTAAGTCATCTCTTGCTACTAGTATAATATAAAGGGTCATGGAGGTTAAGATGGATCGAATGGTTGGCTTGGATAAACTCTTAGCAAAAAATCAAGACTTATTGACCATTGACTTAGTCAAGATTGTCAAGCCACAACTTAGAGACTTTAGTCATCAAGACTTAAGGTAAATGACCATAATGGCCATGCCATTTCGTCGAGCATTGCTAAGGGGGTGACACGTGTCGCCTCCTATTCGCCACAACACTTACGTTTCAGACAATTTCATAATTAGATAAAGTTACAAGTCTCAAATCTTAACACTTGGGTTCTTACTTATGTTCTTAAAACATGTCCTACAATTCTGGGTGTAACATTCTTCCCCTTAGAAACATTCGTCCCCGAATGTTCTTTGAGTCACTGCTTACAATTAGCGACATAGTTCCTTTCACACCCGACATACCAAAAATGCCACTCATGGCCACGTAAAAGCATTTAAGCAAAGAAACACTTGATTAAAACACGACAAGTAAGGGAAAATGAAATACACGAAGGTATAGGAAATAAGTGAGGATACCTCCTCAGCGTGTCTCCTCCGCTTCCCAGTCATCTCCTCGGTTGCTCGTTTCTCCACGGGACTTTGTGGAAGCTACATCGCAGTCCTGATCGCTGACTGGCGATCGAGTATCGCTATGGGACTCTCCTCGTACGATAACCCTCTGTCACTGGACCTCATTAGCGGGAAAAACCCTCATTGGATCTCCGATACACTTCATGACATAGAAACATGGAAGGCGGATGTACAGCCTCTAACTCGATGGCGGATCAATTTGTAGGCAACCTTGCCCACTCTGAACGATCGGTAGGGCCCGATGTACCTTGGTGAGTTTCCACTTCACCGAATCTCATCACACCGCCGTGGGTGATACCTTGAAGACCCGATCGTCACGAAACTCCAAATCTGCGACGCCGATTATCCGCGTATGACTTGCCGACTACGAGTGCTAACGGTCTCTCTGGATAAGTTTCACCTTATCCACGACTGTATGCCAAATGCGCCAACTAAGCGTACCTCGCCCACGTCGAACCAACGATCGGCGACTGCGTTCCGCCGTATAAAGCCTCGTATGGCGTCGTCGTATCTTTGGAATGGTATTGTTGTATAACCAAACTCCACGAGAGGCAAATGATCCTCCAAGCTACCCGAAATCAATCACGCGGGCTCGCGGCATATCCTCGTGTGCGGATAGTGCGCTCTGCTGCCGTCGATCTGAGGATGAAATGTTGTCTTTGAGACTCACTGTGTCCCTAAACCTTTCGGAAAGACCTCGAAGTTAGCGTAAGCGGGCTCCCTATCGGATATAATCGACACGGAACACCGTGCGGCCTCACTATCTCTCGGATGTACGATGCAGCGTAGTCCTCGGTGGCGTCGTCTGATGGAAGGAAATGGGCTGATTTATCGACATCAACAATAACCCAAATGGAGTCGTACTTCCTCGAGTACTAGGTAACCTGTAACGAAGTCCATGTTGATCACCTCACTTCCAGTCGGAAACTCAATAGCTGCGATAATACCACTGGGCCTCTGGTGCTCGACCTTAACTGGCGGCAATTAGGACAACGTGCAACAAAACGCCACGTCCTCTTGAGGCCGTCCGCCGATACAAACATCGAGGTCATGGTACATCTTGGTGACCGGATGAATAGAATAACGGCGATGTGTGCCTCCCGAGAATCTGGGCGAAGTCTGATACATCGGGAACACCTGGCCGACCCTCAAATCTCGGCACCCAGCGGTATTACCTCGAATAGACTCTTCTCCTCTCGAAGAGCTGCATCGCGATACCGTACCAACACTGGGTCCTCAAGCGTCGCCTCTTACTGCATCAGCGATGGAAGACTCGGCAACCTCGCGAACCGTACTCATTATCGTCGGTATCGATTAATCGAACCCCAAGGCTCATTAGCGGTGGATCGACGGACCGTATCTGTCTGCAGCTGTACCTCGATAGGCTCCCGTGATCTACGACTCGAGGCATCGGCAACTACGTTGGCTTTCCGGATGGTATAGAATATCAACATCATAGTCTTTCGGAACTCTAACCACCGTCTCTGTCTCAAATTCGACTCCTGCTTTGAAGATATCTGGAGGCTCTTGTGGTCTGTATAAATATCCACATGAACCCGTACAAATAGTGTCTCCAAATCTTGAGGCATGAATAAGCTGCGGCCCACTAAGTCATGGGTAGGGTAATTCCTCTCATGCTTAGTAGCTTCTTAGGAAGCATAGGCTATAACCTTGCGTGATGCGTCAAAACACACCTGGCCGATGCAGGCATCACAATAGATCACGTGCCGTCTAACCCGCCGGGAAGAGTAAGGCGGGTGTAGTCAACCTCTCCTTGAAAGCGAAAACTCGCTCATGACCTCGTCGGCGGAACATGGCGCCACGAGTCGACCCTAGTCAGCGGTCTTGAAATCGAAACAAAGCGCTCCACAAACCTCGATAATAACCGCTAGTCTGAAAGCTGCGTGCCTCGGTCGGAGTAGTAGGCCTCGGCAAGACTTGCGCCTCGATCTTTGTTGTATCCACGCGAACACAGGTAGCCCCGATAATATGCCCGGGAATGCCAGGGACCCAGAAACTCACTTGGAGAACTTGGCGAATAAGCTGCCGGCTCGGAGAATCCCAATCTGATCCTCAGTGATCTGCGTACTCCGCTCTGTCAGTGAATACACGGGATGTCATCGATTAATACAATCACAAATGTATCCAAAAATGGCTTGAACACCCGGTTCATCAAATCCATAAATACTGCTGGGGCGTTGGTCGGGACGAAAGACATAACCACGAACTTCATAGTGCCCATGGGTCTGAATGCGATCTTTGGGATGTCGCCTCTCGAACTTCGAACGATGATAACCGGACCGCAGTCTATCTTTGAAAACACCTCGCTCCACTGGCGGTCAAACAAATCATCAATCACGGGAGGGTACCTATTCTTAATGGTTACCTTATTCATTTGCATATAGTCGACACACATGCATCTGCGGCGTCCTTCTTCTTTACAAACAACAGGCACTCCCGGGAGATACTAGGCTGATAAAGCCTTTCTCCGGACAAATCTTTCGGTGGTCCTTGACTCCTCAACTCGGCGGGTGCCATCACGTATGGCGGAATGGAAATAGGTCGAGTGTGCAGCAGCGTGTCAATACAAAACTCGATCTCCTCTCGGGAGGATACGGGAAGATCATGCGGGAACACGTGGAAACTCCTAACCACTGGCCGGCGAAGAAGCGGCACCTCGGCCTGCGTATCGAATACCGAACCGGATGATAGATGTACCCGCCACACCATCTTCCTAGCCTTGAGGTAAGAAATAAACCTACCCGCCGGCGATCTTTGTGTTGCCCTCCACTCGATAAGCGGCTCGCGAGAAACTAGAACGAACCAACTGTCCCTACGATCAGCGTTGGCATAACGAAGCGACGATCCGTACCATAATGACATCAAAATCGTCATCTCGGCTCTATCAAGTGCGAGTCGGCGGCGTAAATAAATCTGGGACAACCTCTATACACGCTCGGCTAACAAGATCACCCATATGCGTAGCTACCTCAAGCGGCTCTATCGACCGGCTCTATCCGATTCTACGCATGATAAGAGGGGACACGTAGGACAAGGTAGAACATGGATCTATCAATGCATAAACATCACAGCCTGAAATCAGTAATGTACTTGTGACGACGTCAGGGGAAGCCTCCTGATCCTGGCGGCTGACTATAGAATATATGCGGTTACGGGGACGCTAAGCTGGAACCACCACGACCTCTGCGGCTGCTGTCGTGAGTACCACGCCTCGGGCGCATAACCTGAAGGAGAAAGACCACCCGGCCGATCCGTCGGCGTCTTTGTACCACCCATCTTTGCCTCTGAGCGGACAATCCTCTTCAGTGGCCCGGTGGCCACAAGAGTAACAACCTCCTGCGGGAACACGACACTCGCTGGGTGAGACCTACGCATCGAGCACAGGGTGTGGGTGGTCTCGATCGGCGAGGATCTCTGCCTCGCGAAACCAGAAGTCACAGAGCCACGACCTGCTCTGAATGACCTTCTTGATCGGATCTCCTACGAGAAAACCATGGCGAGCACTCTGTCTTTGGTGGAAAAGTGGACCCGATCTGCTGCGAGGTTGTCGCCTCTAAAAGCGCCACTGAGACCACGATGTCACGGCCTCTTGGTGGCTGCGTCAATCTGGTCCTCCTCTCTCTATCCTCATCCCACGTGCATAGGCTGCATCGGCGATGTCCATCTGAGCTGAAGATCCACCCCCGCATCTTTGTAATCATATGACGGTCTAGCCCATCACATATCGATGAACTCTATCCGCCATGTCATTTACAATAGTATGTGCGTATGCGGCCAGAGTCAAACTCGAGCTATACTCGCAGCGGTCCTCGTTACGCCTCGAGGTCGAACATGTCTGCAGGGCTCTCCTCGTCTCGGGAGGCAAAAGTGAACCATGAAGGCCTCTGTAAACTCCTCCCAAAGCAGTGGAAGAGCATCGTCACCTCTCGAAAGCAACCACGACTCAAACGGTTCAACGCAATATCGCGGCCGGTAAGAGGCTAGCGTAACGAACTCGTCTCTGAAGCCCTAAGAACTGCATGGTCATTGTAGGCTGCCGAATGAACTCCTGCGGATCCTCATCGGACCTCGAACCATAAAACTCGGTGGATGACATCCCGGAAAATCCATAATCCATGGCCCATCGGCTCTGGGGTGGCCGCTGCTCTGTCATTGTTGCCGGCTACTATCTTGGTCAACAATGAATCGCTCCCGTAGTCTCTATACTCGGCTTGGTGGTGAGGCGGAGGTTGCAGTATCGGAACCTCTGGAGCTACTGCCGCTCTCGGCTCCTCTAAAACTGCAGGCGTGGCTGAACTCGCCGACACGCCTACTACCTCAGGCATAGTGCGTTCTGAGCAGTGTAACCCTCGAGTACCGCTAGCGACTCTGCTGTGCCTTGCCTACAGGCCTGGTAGCCTTCGTGGAGGCATAGGCGTGTCATAAGAAGAAGTCGGAGAGGATTCAACTTAATAAGGCGGCTCTAATGCACGATCTCGGAGAGAAGAATGGAAACCAATCCTAAATGTCTGCGACCTCACGATTATAGATGTGGTGCCTGACACGCGATAATCAAAACTCTACTAGACACGATGCCTGTAGACACTTCAGAGGACTAAGCGCTCGATACCACTTTTGTCACGACCCGAACCGGGCGGCGGTGCCTACACAGGCACCTGTTGGTATACATCGAGAGAATAGCGGCGGAACATACACAACATAAACAGTGTAAACAATATATCAACACGAGGCTGGCCAGGTAAGGCGCCTTCCATAATATAAACAAAGTCAAAAGTACAACTTTACAACTCGGTTCTTACATTGACCACGTATGTGAATACGGACCTGCAGGAATAACAAGCGTGGCGGGACGGGGCCCGCCATACCACGAATGTACATAATCTACAACATCGGGGAAGAGCGTAAAAGAAAGACAAGCCTCAGGAGAATGGAGCTTAGGCGTCGATAAGTGATCCAAGAGTGTGGATCATGACACCTTACCACTTTCTGCAGCGTGAGCGCGGCCCAGAGAATTCGATGCAATATGTACTAAGTATGTAAAGCGAAAATCTTGTTATTACAACATAAGTTTAAAGAAAGCGGGAGGCATGTATGATAACAAAATTACGATTACGATTGCCTTACTATGATGAGAGTAAAAATAGGTGTTTACTTAGAGCGAAAAATAGGATTTGGAATCCTACTCGGGACTATTTCACCGCGTAGGTCGGTGAACTGCGTGAGGTATTCCTCGCATGGGACTATTTCACCCGCGTAAGCCATACGGACTCGCGTGAGGTATTCCTCGCATAAATTTGGACCGCGCGTGGGACTATTTCACCGCGTAAGCCATACGGACTCGCGTGAGGTATTCCTCGCGTCGTGGTTAGCAAATCCACGGAAATGTACAATGCCACAATCAGGAATGACCCATGACGAATAATATATCACTAGCCCAAATCAGGCTATCACACATAACATAAGCTCTATCGACATCATACAATATATAAGCAAGTTAAGAAATCCCTAACTTCTTACTATTCTTGTTCATATACACTCATTTTAGTTTACCTAAGGCACCATTATGTCTTTTATAAAAATCAGAATTTAACCCAAAGTACTACGTCTTCTATTCTTTAAAATGACTCGTTTCATTATAACACTTCCAAGATACTAATAGCAGTAGTATCAAGTTACAATTTCTTTTCAAGACAAGTCACGATACTTTTAGAAATAAAAATTAGGCTTCTAAATCAAGTGACTCGTGTCTTATAAAACCTTAGGCAATTGATGCCTTAAAATCGAATTGCCTTCCATTAAATCAAGTCATTTATCTTTCCATAAAGTCAATATAACCAACTCCCCATAAAGTCGTTATATTCACTTTATACCTTAGTCATGTACAATTTCCTATCGAGGACTTATACGTTTTAAAGCGACACAAGTATCACATACTTTAAAATTCTTCAAGTCCCTTATCTTTAACAAGACTTAAGACATCTTTAATATTCTCAAAGGAGTGAGTTAATCTCTAACTCACCCGACTTGGCATTTCATAAAACAAGTAAAGAATGTCAAAGTCTTGTCGTCTGCAGTACTATATCGTGAAACTAATCATGCTCGAAGATAGGAAAAGTTCTACATACCTTGTCGGGTCAAACCACTTGCCAAGTACAAAGTCCGCCCGTAGTATATCAACCTATAATATTCACAATCGTCTATTAACGCCTTACTTTAAATGTAGAATATTATAAGTGTAAAGTCTCCATTTTCTACGGAAAATCGGATGACGCCTCCTTTGTTTTTACTCACTTTGCCACCTTTTTCAAGGCGAAATACAATAACCAAACAGCCCTGATTGGCTCACAATTATATAGAAGGTAGTCGATACAAATGAATAACTACACATTGATTGGCTCGCGATTATATAGAAGGTAGTCGATACAAATGAATAACTAAATGACCCCAATTGGCTCGCGATTATATAGAAGGTAGTCGATACAAATGAATAACAAACTAATACAAACTCTGAGTCCAAATTGACCACGCCCCTGCCAGTTCAATGATACCAATTCTTATCAATTTCCATTTCAATCCAAATTGGTAGCATAATAAGATATCAAGTCGCATTTGGTTATAACTACCATAATCTTCAAGTCGATAACATCGACGATTCTAACAACGATTAAATTGTAATTCAACTTAGTCATGGCTTACATTACATTTGGTTCCAAGGCTATAATCAATCCATAATCCTTATAACTTCAATATAACAACCGTGCTCGCAACATACAAAGCTAACAACAACAATATAAATAATCTTGTAATACTTTCAAAGAACAAGATTATACCTCAACGATTCTTAATCGACTCAATCGAAGTCGCTCCTTAGTAGTTTAGAGCCTCTCCAAGACACCTCAATCCGCTTTTGAGACCATAGAACAATACCAACAATTTAACCTTCAAATCACCAAACAAAACCTAGAAGGACCATTAGGTTTTAGTTTGCGACTAACAAAACAATCTTTTTCCAAGATTTTTCTATTGAGATGTGCTTACAATACACCTAAGAACCTTGGTTTAAAGTGTGGAATCAAATGGACAAGAAACGAAAAAATTTCCCTTTCTTTCTATGGTGAACCCGAGACCCACTCTTAGTGTTCTTCAAATTTGTGCAAAATTTTTCTAAGTGTTAAGTCATCTCTTGCTACTAGTATAATATAAAGGGTCATGGAGGGTTAAGATGCATCCAAATGGTTGGCTTGGATAAACTCTTAGCAAAACAATCAAGACTTATTGACCATTGACTTAGTCAAGATTGTCAAGCCACAACTTGCAAGACTTTAGTCATCCAAGACTTAAGGTAAATGACCATAATGGCCATGCCATTTCGTCCAAGGCATTGCTAAGGAGGGGTGACACGTGTCGCCCTCCCATTCGTCACAACACTTACGTTTTCCGACAATTTCATAATTCTGATAAAGTTACAAGTCTCAAATCTTAACACTTGTGGGTTCTTACTTATGTTCTTAAAACATGTCCTACAATTACGGGGTGTAACATCTACCGCGGCCTGCCGGTCCGTGAGTACCCTGCCCTCCGGGGCGCATAACCACAGAAGGAGAGGAAGACCCAGCAACTGATCGTATCGGTTGCACTGTACCACCCATGCCGCCTCTAGACGGACAATCTCTCCTCAAATGGCCCTGCTGGCCACAAGAGTAACAAGCTCCCGGAGCATTGTGACACTCGCCCTGGTGAGACCTACCGCATCGAGCACACTGAGATGTGGGTGGTCTCGATCGGTGATGGTTTCTGCTTCCCTGAAACCCCGAAGTCCTGGAGCCACGACACACTCTGAATGACTGGCTGATCGGACCTCCCGCGCGAGCCGTGAAGGAGCACTGCTGTCTGGTGGAATGTGGACCTAGTCTGCTGGCGTCCTCACCGAAAAGCGCCACGAGACCATTGTCACGGCCTCTTGGGTGGCTGAGTCAATCTGGTCCTCACTCTCTCTATCTTCTATCCCTGCGCATAGGTGCAGCTTCGGCAATGTCCATACTGAAGAGCCACCCCGTGCGATGTCATATGGCGGTCTAGCCTCGTCACATAACGATGAACTCTATCCGCCATGTCATACAATAGTGTGCGCGTATGCGGACAAGGAGCCAAACTCAGTGTACTCACGATAGTCCTCTCGTTCGCCTCGAGGTCAAGAATCTATCTACAGGCTCTCCTCATCTCGGGAGGAAAAAGTGATCCGTGAAGGCCTCTGTGAACTCCTCCCAAGCGTTTGGAAGAGCATCCTCACCTCTCGGCGATGTTATACCCGTATTTCAGTATGCGTGGAGGCGTCGTCTGGTGAGACTTAAAGTTTGGCATAGGTTCGAAATTTGTGCACAACACTTGGATTAAGTCGTCGTTTTTCGGCGAAGCGTTTCTGAGCTTGCGTAGGGAAAATTCGGCTATGTCGTTTTGTATTTTTGCGGATTTTTCCGGCGACGGAACATTTTTGGGCCAGCGAGAGGTGACACTTGTCACCCTCAGTGGGCGCAACAGAAGCGGTTTGGCCTTGGCGATTGGTGCCTTGTTTTGTGCCTTACTTTGTGCCATGTTTGGTGCCATGTTTTGTGCCTTATTTTGGGGTGTAGGGTTAGGGTGCACTTGGCTTGATCAAGGCCTTACACTTGCCTTGCACATGGCTTGATCTTGTCCATTGGTTGGCCAGCTTCCCTATAACTACCCATCCCTTTGGTGAAGACTTCATCATCCAAATGTGTTCTAAGTCTTGCAATCCTTCCCCTCTCCTCTTGTTGTTCTCGTCCTAAGCCTTCCCCCCCTCCCCCTTTGAGTGGCCTTGTGGCCGAGAGGTTCCCCTCCCCCTCCTAGTGGTGTGGTAGAGGTACCCCCACTTTGGTAGAAAGTTGTCTTCCAAGTATTGTTATAATGCCCAAAATACCTTAGCCTTTACCTTGTTGTATTCCAAAAGTTACCTCTATACGTAGAGTCCGGAAATACTACCTTTTGTCCTTTTAGTCTCAAACCGAAACCCTAAGGAAATCTTCATAGCGAGTTGGAGTATTTAAGTAAAAGTTGGTTAGAACTTCTAAGGGTTGTTTGGAGCGGATTGGAGCGCACGGAGTAGGAGCTAAAACTTGCTCAGGATCGACTTTTATCTTGGATAATTTTGGGCTTATCGAGGTAAATATTCTTGTCCCCTTGTTGTAATTGGAAATTGCATATGGTAGGATTATATAGTTGAGGTATACTATATATAGAACTGAACATAGCTTGCGGCAATGTCTTTTGACTTAAGCCTGAATTTAAAGAAGAGAACTGAACTGTAATTACATAGATGTATTCTGTAGACTTGTGGTATTCTTGTATAGTAGAAATTGTATCGTCCAGGTTAGGCGTATAAACCCCCCTGGTTGGCTTGGTGGCGGCCTCGATAGAGGAGAGATTCTGTTGTTGCGGGAGGTCTTCTGAATTTTACGTAGAATATGGAACCGTGCGGTTAGAAGTTAATAGGCGTTTGTGGCCTTATAGGTGGAAGTACTACGAGTAGCGTTTTCTACTTGAAGAGTGGAAAGCGGCTAGCCAGATTCTGATCTTGTGGAGCGTTTGCTTATTATCGATAATCGTCGCGAGGTATGTGAACCTCTTCCTATCCTTCTAGCATGATGCCTTGTAAACTATGTAGTACGGTGAAGCGTCATGTGCTAAATGAGTTGGTTGGTTTAAAACATAGGGTGTTATAATAGCTTTATGGGAAGTTAGTTATAACGACTCTATGTAGGTAAAAGATTGGTTTATTGATTGTAGAAGTTAGAGACTTGATCTTGAAAGATAAGAGACTTAACTTGTTTTACTTAGTTATTAACATTTCGTTAAATGTGTTGTGAAACCTCATTCGCGAGTAATGAGTACTTGGTTTTAAAAGAATAATGTTTTATTGACTTGGAAATGAGAATAAGTGTCGAACAAACCACGGCGCTAATAAAGGAAAGTGTATTGACAAATAACAAATTGTTATTAAAAACGGTAGAAACCTCCATCTGCATAGAAGCTAAGATAAGACAAAATTGTATTACACTTCTAGATCATGGCCATTGTAATAAGATTGTTGTAAACAAGAATAAGCGGCTCGCGTACAAGACATATGTTACTCGATTGTTTTAAAAGAGATTAAGACTATGAGTTATGAAACCTTTCTAAAATGAAACTTGAGCATTTGAAATTAGGCAAACTTGAGCGTTTGGAAAATAATGTTGTTACTTGATTTTACAAAGGGAAGTATTTTAGTTTACCTAAAAAGCGTGAGTCACTCTATTTTTATACTACGGTGTCGGGTGACCTTTATGAAAGGAATGGATCTCTTAAAAGGAATTTAACGTCGTAGTACTTTGGGTTAAAACCAGACTTTGATACGAAATGGAAGTACCTTGAGTTGTGTGTAACTTGCCTATGCTTGTTGTTGTGTAACTCGCCTATGCTTGTTGTGATAGCCCTTGTTGTGCAAGTGTTGATATCAGGTGACTTCTTGGGAAGGATTGGATCTTTTTATAAAAGTCTAGAAGTATGGTAATTTGCTTGAGCTTGTTTGTGATAGCCTGGTTGTGTGGTATATTATTGTTGATGTCACATGGACATGTCTACAAATCTGGTCAGGGGCATGTGGCCGTGCGGCGGGGTTGATTACGATATATTGTTATTGTGGTTACATGGACATGTCTACACCGTCACGGTCCGGGGCGTGTGGCAATGCGTCGGGGTTGATCACCCGATATTATTATCGTTAATGTCACATGGGCGTGTCTGCCGTCTGTCGGGGCATGTGGCGGGGCATTATTATTATTGTTGTTAATGTCACATGGGCGTGTCTGCCGTCACGAGTCGGGGCATGTGGCCGTGGGGCATTGTTATTAGTGTTGCATCATGGACATGTCTGCCGTCTGCGAGTCGGGGCATGCGGCCATAATGCGAACATGATTGATGTTGTGGGCGTGAGACCCGTAGTTATATTTGAGTGATGACTTGAGGCGTGAGTCACGACTTGACATGGCTTTTATGTTGTGGCTGTAGTTTTGTTATCATACATGTCTCTGTTTTTATATAAGATTGTTATGATTTCATTTCTGATATTTTGATTTCACATACTTGGTACTGTTGTCTGACCTCCTTGGGGCTGCGTTCATCTGCGGTAGGAATCGTCGGTAGTGGATCCTCGCTCATAGGATCACGATTCGGCGTATTAGGAAGCTCCGTTTCTCAGGAGGCTTATTCTTTGGTATGTGTTCCACTGAGTTGTAGGTTCTTGTACATTCGGGGTATGGCGGGGCCTGTCCGTCATGGTTGTTGTAAATCTTAAGTGCATGAAATCTTGTTGTGGCGGGGGTTGTAAAGGATTAAATTGTTCGGGTTTTATGTATATATCTGACAAACTGTTTTAGTTGCTTTGTTTATGATCATATATCTTGTTTCATGTTTATGTTTTATTTTCCGCTGGTTTTCTCTGATGTTGTATCACTAGGGTTCCCGGGGTAAGGCACCAGTCACGGGCCCGGGATCGGGTCGTGACAGACAGCTCCCATGACTCAAACCAGTTCAACGCAATATCGCATAACCGGTAAGAGGCTTGCATAATAGCCTGTCTCTGAAGCCCTAAGAACCTGCATCGTCCGCTGTAGCTGCCGAATGAACTCCTGCGGATCCTCCTCAGACCTCGAACCATAAAATTCGGGCGGATGACAACCCAGAAAATCCCGGATCCGCAAATTGTCGGCTCTAGGGTTAGCGGCCTGCTCACAGCCTGCTGCTCTTATCTTGGTCAATAGCAGGATCTGCTCCCGTAGTCTCTATACTCGGACCACAGGTGTGGGGTGGAGGCTCTGGTACCGGAACCTCTAGAGCTACTGCCGCTCTCGGCTCCTCTAATACTTTCGGCGTGGCTGAACTCGCCGACCGCCTCTTACCTCGGCGTAGTGCATTGATCGAGTGTAACCCTCAGTAAGCGCTCACTGCTCTTTGCCCTTCACGGGCCCTAGTCGCCCCGTGGAGGCATAAGCATTTCATAAGAATAGGTCGAGAGGATTCAACCTAATAAGGCTCTCTGCGCGATCTGCGTAGAGAAGAATGGAAACCAATCCTAAATGTCCTGCGACCTCACGATTATAGATGTGGTGCACGACACGCGATAATCAGACTTACTGAACCGTGCGTAGACACTTTCAGAGGACTAAGCGCTCGATACAACTTTTGTCACGACCCGAGCCGGTGCGCGGTGGTGCCCTACAGGCACCGTTGATATACATCAGAGAATAGCAGCGGAACATACACAAGATACAACATTTTTAGATAATAATAACACAGGCTAGCCGATAAGTCCGCCTTCCATGAAATATGCATAATCAAAGAAAAACTGTACAACTCGGTTCTTACAGCCCCAAAACACAACATGTGACTACAGACCTCTAGGAATAACAACAGTGGCGGGACAGGACCCGCCGTACCACGAATGTACATAAATCTACAACATCAGGGAAAGATTGTACCAAAAAGACAAGCCTCCGGAGAAATGGAGCTTCTGACGTCTGATAAGTGATCCTAAGTATGAGAATCCACCACGCACCCCTACCACGAGGCGTGAACGCGGCCGCCGAGGAAGGGAGTCGACCTGATATGTACTAAGTATGTAAGCGGAAAATCACGTAATTACATCGTAAGTTTAAAACAAAGCGGAGACATGAATGATAATAAAATTACGATTGCGATTGCCTTACTAACAATGAGAGTAATTAAGAGTATCGTCTGACATAAAATAGGAAGCTCGCGATCAAAGCGGGACCGTCCGCCCACAATATCATTAAGCAATCCTACTCGCAGGACTATTTCACCCGCATGGGTCGTGTGGACCCGTGAGGTATTCCTCGCATAGGTTATGTACCGCCGCGTGGGACTATTTCACCGCGTAAGCCCATAAGGACTCGCGTGAGGTATTCCTCGCATCGTGGGTAGCAAATCCGCGAAAGCGGTGGTATAACTATCTTGGGGATTTACCTCGATTATACTTTTACCACTGAGCGGGTGGTATAACGATCTTGGGTATTTACCCTCGATATACTCTTACCACGAGAAGGTGGTATAACTATCTTGGGAATTTACCCCTCAGATATACTCTTACCCTATCTCAACCGGCCATCATACATAAAGTAAGCAAGTTAAGAAATCCCCCTAACTTCTTATTCATATACACTCTCATTTGAGTTTAGTTAAGGCACTAACATATCTTTTATGAAAATCCGGGAATTTAACCCAAGTACTACATACTTCTACTCTTTAAAACAAATGACTCTTTTTAGTATAAAACTTCCAAGATACTATTAACCGTAGTATCAAGTCAAAAATCACTTTTCAAGACAAGTCACAATACCTTTAGAAATAAAGTTAGGTTTCTAAATCAAGTGACTCCTTTTCTTATAAAACCTTAGGCAATTGATGCCTTAAAATCAAATTGCCTTTTCATTAAACCAAGTCATTTATCTTTCCATAAAGCAAATATAACCAACTTCCCATAAAGTCGTTATATTCACTTTATACCTTAGCCAAATACAATTTCTTATCCAAGGGACTTATACGTTTAAAACGGAACAAGTATCACATACTTTAAAACTCTTCAAGTCCCTTAACTTTAATAAAACTTAAGACATCCTTAATACTTTCAAAGAAGTGAGTTAATCTCTAACTCACCCGACTTGGCTATTCATAAAACTAGTAAAGGATATCAAGGTCTTGTCGTCTCTGCGTACTACATATGTGCAACTAGTCATGCTCAAAAGATAGGAAAAGTTCTACATACCTCTTGGTCGAACCACTTGCCAAGTCTGATGTCCCATGCGTGGTATGTCAACCTATAATATCCATAGTACGTCTATTAATGCCTTACTTCAAACGTAGAATATTATAAGTGTAAAGTCTCTAAATTCTACGGAAAATCGGACAGCACCTCCTTTGTTTCTACTTACTTTGCCACCTTTTTCAAGGCCGAATACAATAACCAAACACGCCACGTTTAAGGCCCAATCAATGCAATCAACAATGGGGATTACACGCCTGCTAGGCGTGTAAATTCCGCCCACAAGCGATATCAAACTAATACAACTACTAGGCGATTCGGCAAACTTGAGGTCTTATAACATCAATTCTTATCCAATTCCCATTTCAATCCAAATTGTTAGCATAACATGATATCAAGTCGCGATCGATTATACTACTATAATCTTGAGTAAGTAACGTCGGCGATTCTAGTAAACGACCAAATTGTAATCCAACTTCACACGGCTTACATTACATTTCGGATTTTTAAGGCTACAAGCAATCCATAATACTTATAAACTTCAACACATATACTTCATGCTAGCAACATGTAAAGCTAACAACAATATAAATAATCTTGTAACACTTTTAAGAGACAAGATTATACCTCAACGAATCTTAATCCAACTCCAAATCCGAAGTCGCTCCTTAGCAACTTAGAGCCTCTTCAAGACACTTCAATCCGCTAGTTGAGACCCTTAGAACAACACCAACAATTTTCCTTCAAACTTCCAAACAAAGCCTAGAAAGCAACTAGGTTTTCACCTTGCGACTAATACGAAAACTCTCTTTTTCCGAGATTTTTCTATTGAGATACACTCACAATACACTCATGAACCTTGGTTTAAAGTGGGGAGCTTAATGAACAAGAAACAAAAAAAATTCTTTTTTCTTTTTGAGTGAACCCGAGAGCACTCTTGTTGCTCTTCCAATTTCTTGAATTTTTTTCTAAGTGTTGGACTCACTCTTGCTACTAGTAGTATTATATAGCACAATGGAGGGTCAAGATGTGAACAAATGGGTGGCTTGGATGAGCTTTTATTAAATTGCAAGACTTTGTGGACCCTTTGACTTAGTCAATAATCTCAAGCTCACTACATGCAAGACTAAGTCATCCTGAAGGTCAAATGACTCTTAAGCCCTTGCTCATTTTCGTCAAGGCACCATAAGAGGGTGACACGTGTCGCCTCCCATTCGTCCTGATAAAGCGTTTTTCGACAATGTCATAATTCCGATAAATTTTTACAAGTCTCAAATCTTAACACTCGTGAGTTCTTACGTACGTTCTTAAAACATGTCTTGTAAATACGGGGTGTAACAACTGGCATCTGAAGATCCCCACATGCACATTGCAAAATTTCTGGAGATGTGTGTCGCTTTCAAATATAATGGTGTTATTGACGATGCCGTTAATTTGAAGGCTCTTTCCGTTCTCACTGAGGGATAGAGCCAAAAGCTGGTTGAACTCACTGCCTGCCAACTCCGTCATTACCTGGCAGGACCTGGCCCAAAAGTTTCTAGCAAAGTTCTTCCCTCCTTCCAAGGCTGCAAAGTTAAGGGGAGAGCTGAACAATTACTACCAGGTGGATGGTGAGTCGCTCTATGATGCATGAGAGCGATTCAAGGATTTGCAAAGGAAGTGCCCACATCATGGCATAGAGAAGTGGATGTTGGTCCACATTTTTTATAATGGATTGAGTGGTACTACTCGTACCATCATTGATGTTGCAGCAAGTGGATCGTTCATGAGAAAGAGTGTCAATGAGGAACATGGCTTACTAGAAGACATGGCTGCCAACAATCATCAAGGGGCAGATGACAGGCCAGTGAATAGCAGGAAGACTATGGGCATACATGAAATAAATGCCATCGCGCCTTGAATGCAGGTGGCCGCCGACAAAGCAGCTGCGGCGAACACCATGCGTGAATGCAATCGGATGTCGATGAATTGCGAGATTTGTGGTGGACGCATTCCTTTGACAGCGGATGCGCGGTGGACCCAATAACGTGTCAATAGGCGATGCGAGCGTTGGGAACTTCGGAGGCCTTATAATTCCAACATATACAACTCGGGGTGGAGAAATCACCTAACTTTTCATAGAAGGCGATCGGCCTCGAAGCAACCATATCAGTGGTTACCAAAACCAGCAGTGAAAAATCAGGCCACTTCATCCCGGTTTAGACCACCTACACAACAGAGGCTTTGATGAGCGAGAGGCATTGCTAACACTCACTAGTCGCGAGAATCGGTTCATATCTAAAACTAGGTCGCTCTCGGGAACACAGAGCCTTGAGTTGGACAATGGCAAACATGACAACCAGCAGCGCGGGCACTATCCTAAATGTCTGAGGTAAATCCTGAGAAGCGGTGTCAGTAGTGTTGTTGAGGTGGAAATCGGTTGTGCGAGTTACTCCCGCAGAGGTAAGTGAGAAGGAGTGTGAAAAACAGATGAGGTGGAGAATGAAGGGATCACCGGGGACCACCCTGATTGAGACGACTCGCGAACACCTTTGAGAGTGCGTTGATAGAATCCCTTACCTCGGAGGTTAAAGAAGGCAATTGACAAGAAGTTCTCCAAGTTTTTAGAGGTATTTAAGAAGACATAAATATCCCCGTTGAAGCACTAGAACAGATGCCAACATACTTTAAATTCATGAAGGAGATACTTGGAAAAAAGAGAAGGCTAGCAGATTATGAAACAATATCTTTGACAGAGGAGTGCAGTGTCATCATGCAAAAGAAACTGCCTCCTATGTTGAAGGATCCAGGGAGCTCACCTTGCCCTGCACTATTGGTAAGGTGACATGCAACAAGGCGCTGTGTGATCTAGGGGCCAGTATCAGTCGCATGCCTCTGTATGTCTTCAAGAGATTGGGTTTGGGAGAAGTCAAACCAACCACAGTGAATTTGCAGTTGGCCGACCGAACCGTAGTGCACCCTAGAGGCATAATAGAAGATGTGTTGGTCAAGGTGGAAAAGTTCTTCTTCTCAGCAGACTTTCTCATTCTTGATATGGAGGAAGATGATAAAATACCCATCATTTTGGGGAGACCATTCCTTGCAACTGGGAGAGCCCTGATTGATGTAGAAAAGGGATAACTGAGACTAAGGGTTCAGGAGAAAGAGATGGTGTTCAAAGTGTTCAAATCCAACATTGAATTCCGAGTCATAAACAAGTGTTTCGCAGTCAGCACAGCAGTTCATCCAGCACAGGCCAAATCTAGGGAGATCATTCATACAACGGTGAACTAACAGGTCAGCAAGAATGCTGAAACAAAAATGAATGTCATGGAAGTCGTAGAACAGGTAAGTGATCGGTGTATTTTATATACACCTTTTGAGTCATTTTTAGTTAGTCTTTTGCCCATTTTTGTACAAATATGTATCGTGTTAGGATAGATTTTCTTTTTTTTGAGTCTGATGGTTTAAAGTGGTACATTGGTGAGAAGGAGCAAAGAAGCGGCAGAGGTTCGAGCTCAAAAGCTAAAAAGTTGGCAGGCGAGAAAGCGGCGGCGCGCGGCTGAGACCATCAGTAGCGAGCCACGGCGCTCAAGAAGCAGACCAGCCGCAGAACTTTCGGCGCCGCGCGGCCTTGATTTGCGGGGCATGGCGTGCGCGAAAATTGACAAATCCGAATAGGATTGGGCCAAGGCCAAGAAGGAAAAGGTTTTGCACGTTTTTGAGGATATAAAAGGACCTTTTAGGTCAGACTTGAGGGGGTTCCACACCTTACCATTCATCACAACTTGAGATCAAGATTGGAGACTTATTTTTGAGTAATTTCTTGTTCTTTATTTTATTTCTTTCTAGTATATGTTGTATTCTATTTTAGTTCTTGGCATGTCTATGGCTAGGAACTAACTTAATTTAGGGCTTTCCATGTCGAATCGCTTGAACCTCGTTCTTATGAATTAATGCATGTTTTGGTTTCTTCTTATTATTGTTGAGATTTATTCAATAATTATTTTGATTGTTTGGTAATTAATTGATCACTAATTATCATAACTTATATGATTTCTAATCGAAAGCCGAAAGGAGAGATTGTGAATATGCTATAGTTGAATAAACATAGGTTTAAATCGTGGACGAATGTACCCCGATACTTGTGTAGCTTAATAGGTTATTGCTCTTAATACTCCTTTGTAGTCAATCTTGTCATCGAAAGATAGAAGGGTTCTACATTGGGGTTGAGTGTTTATATTACCTTAACAGGAGTATAAAACGGCTTAGTTAACATGTTATCTCAAAATAGAAGAAGAACCTTAATTATTTGCATTAACGAGTAAAGCGAGCGGATAGTTGAGGAGATTTGGAAGCCCTATTTCCACCATATCTGAAGTAAAGTAAAGTAATTAAGTTAGCATCTATAATCATAGCTATAAACAAATCGTCAATTTATCGGTTACCAAATAGATACTACAGAATAGAGGTTGGTAATTGGACACTAATCCCTGAAGACGATATTCGGTCTTACCTAGACTATATTACTTGTAACGATATGTGCACTTGAGTTAAGCGTATGTATAAATCGCGCATCAGTAAGTCTTACTGAACCCCCTCTTGTGAAAAAGAAAAATAGAGCGAGAAAGAGGAGGATGATTTTAAAATGGATAGGTTGTGGGGTTAAAATACCCCAATGATTTAATGAGTAATCTGCGTCCGGCTACAAGACGTTAAAGACAACGCTACTTGGGAGGCAACACTATTTTTAAATTATGCAATTTAATTTAATAGAATAGTCTCACTTTTGGTATATTTTTGTTGTGTTGTGAAGCCAAGTGAAGGAATGGGACACTAAGCAGGGAGACAATGATGGAAAACACGGAATCGGGGAAGCACCGTGGTGCCTAATGTTCAGAGAGGTCGTAGGAGTTTATGCACCGCGATGCATGGCGAGAGGGCCACAATAATTTTGGCACCGATGCTGCGAGCGATGTCGCGGTGCCGAGCAGGATTCAAATTAAAGCCTAAATCCCCAAATTCTTTCTCACACAAACACAAACCCTTCCTCTCTCTACAAATTCCAAAATTCCTCTCCTTCTATCCACAAAAATTCCCACAAACTCCATCAAATTCTTCAAAAATCCTTACACATCACCCTATTGAAAATATCCTCATATCTTACACCATCATCATTCCCTCCATTTGGGTCAAGAAATTGGTGAAGAACAACTCTTCAAACAAGTAATCTTCATCATTGTGCTTGCAATTTCAAGACTAGTAGGGAAAGTAACTTGCAAGTTTGGGGGTTATACGTACTATGGTGGTAGGGGATTGTCTGATTGTGGGTATGTGTTGGGTATTGTTGTGCTGTGTAGTTGTGTTGATTGAGGCTTATTGCGGTGTAATTGTTGTATATTGTTGTTGTGGTCCGGTTTTTGCTTGGTTATTGTTGTTGTGTAGTGGGAGAATTTGGGAAACCTCGAGGAAACAAAGGAAACACTGCCAAAACATTTCCCAACAACCTTCACTATGGCCTCTAGGAAACGAACTTCAAAAGCTTCAGCATCTTCATCCGCCCCAGAATATGATGTGACTCATTCGTCAACAAACAGAAGGAGGATCGATACAACAAGATTAGCAGTAGGCCATTGATACCAGAAAGAGGCATGGATTACCAGGCCAGGCCATTTGATGATGATGATGAATACGGGCCTATTAGGGTCATGATCGAGGCAAATGGGTGGAGAAGGTTCACCAACCCAGAAAGGATCTCACTTCAAAATTCTAGTCTTGTGAGGGAGTTCTATGCGAACTACCAGAGCGAGAGGATGGCGGTGCTTTGTTAGAGGGAATTATGTGTCTGTCGGTTCTAAAATAGTGAATGTGATACTAAGGACCTATGGTGTGGAGGACAGAGGTTATAATCCAAACCACTTCAGAACTTGGTCAAGAGATGCCAACCACATCCTGTGGGACGTAGTAGCTCAGAAATTGTGCTACCCAGGCGCTGAGTTTAGTTTTCCATAGCGGATCCGGAGACTTGCGATGCCAATTTAATAGAACAACGAAGGATGGCTATATTTCATGAGTACCGCGATTAAGTCGACTTATTTTACAAATGTGCCCTCATACAGAATCAAGCTAATTTATGGCATCATGACGGGCATGACAATTGATGTGGGGAGAGAAATAGTGCAGAGCATTAGTAGTATGACGACTACTGGCATATTGAGACATGGTTCACTCATTCCTGCCTTATCGATAGGTATGGAGTCTAACATTCGCCATGATATCCTGAGAAGAGTCGATGCTGTATGACCTACTGATTTAGTGCTCCTTCCTTGACCCCCACCCGGGACCAGCAAGGGAAGGGGCCCGGCGGCGGACCCAACAACCATGTATGAGGAAGAGCGAGGCACACGGTAAGTGGCGAAAACATCCATGACCTCACTGTCGCGAGCCTCGATGTCAATGATGGGCGGATCTTTTGAACCAACAAAGGATGTTGCGGAATCAAGAGCAAATGATGCAAGACCATCAACACCTGACCCAGCATGTTGATAATTTGAGTTCCATGTTCACCAAATGGACAATGCAGTATCCGCCGCCACCACCACCATTTTGAGTCGTCGTCCCATTTTAATTTTTGAGTCTTTTACACACTTGGGACAATGTGTAGTTTAAGTTTGGGGGGTTTATTTTATTTTATTTTTGTGAGTCTTTTGTTGTTTTTGTGTTTTATGTGAGTCAATTTTTTTTATATATCATGCATGTTGTGCTTATTTGGAATATCTAGTGAACTTAGTGGGATAATGTAATGGAAAGATAAGCTAAAATTTGTGTGCTTAAGTTAGATATGTCAAAAATTCATGAAAATATGATTATTTGGAATATTTGATGCTTAGCCTATGTGTTGTCAATTGAAAAATATCTGTGAAGTCTGCTTGCTTGTTATTTGAGGCGAAATAGTTAAGATGTATATGTTAGGGAGATGATTCAGACATTTCTTTGTTAGCCCTTCTTACCATTCATTACCTACCTTGCAATAAATTGTATCCCTACTCAAGCCCTTTGAGCCTAAAATAAGTTATTTTTTTGACACCTTATGATTTCCTTGTGTGCCATAAGCAGTAATTGAAAAAATTAGGATGAAGAAGTGTGAAAAAAAATACAAAAGAGAGTGAAAAATTGATGCACCCCAATAATAAAAATATGCTAAAGCTTAAGTTTGGAGGTGTCTATGTGAATGTGTTTCATGCTCTCAAAAAGAAGAGGAGCGATAGGTATGGTGAAAAGAATACCAAAAAAGAAGGACCAAATGGTTGAATGAGAACAACGCTTATGTTGTGTAATTTGAGCCTAAATGCCAACTTTTACCTACCCCTGCCTAAGCCTACATTACAACCCTGAAAAGTCCTGAGGATCTCTAGTATGTATGTTTATGATTAGTGGAGAATAACAAGTACACATGCCCGTAGACTAAATGAAATTGACATGCATAGGTTAGGTATTCATGCTTTCATTACTTGTGACTGAAATGAATTTGTGAAATATCTGACTTGAAATTCTAGATTGCTGAATTCATGATATATTTGTTCCTGCATATTATCCCAACTGACGTTCATGTATTTCTAAGTCTTTGTGCAGCTGTTTTATTTGAGTCTTTGAGTCTTTTATTTTTGTGTCTTTGTTTTTTATTTGATCTTTGCTCGAGGGAGACCAAAGGTTAAGTTTGGGGGTGTTTGTTAGGCGTATTTTATATACGTCTTTTGAGTCATTTTTAGTTGGTATTTTACTCGTTTTTGTTGTGTTTAGTATAGCAGTAGGTTTGTTTTTCTTTCTTTTGAGTCACAGCGGTGCAAAAAGGCAAAATGGCAAAAAGGAACAAGAAATTGGCAGAAAAGGTGCTCCCGAGGCGAAAAGGACGAAAGTTGGCAACTTCAGGCGAAAGAAGGCAGCACCACGGTGCCATCAGCGATGCGGTGCCTTTTGTCTTTGAGAAGGCTGCGAGAATTTCGGCATGATGCCTATATCTGAAGCTGCGGTCTTGCAGCACGGAAAATTTTAGTTCCAAAGGCAAATTGGCTAAGGGCAGATTGGTCCATAGGGAACAAAAATTATAGAATATTTAAGCCCTAGGGATTAATGCTATGGGAGGTTGGTCATTCTACAACACAAGGCGGATTTGGAGCTATAATTGGAGACTTTGTTCTACGTAATTTTTTTTCTTTCGTTTTTAACTCAGTTTATGTATGGATATTGTGTTATTTTTTAGTGTGACTATGTCTAGGAGCTAAACACTCTATTAGGGTTTTCCCTATGAATCACTTGAAACTTTTATTCATAAATTAATGCAGTAGTTTGATTTCTTCTTCACTTGATTAAGATTTAGTCAATATTTGGTATAAATGTTTGATAATTAATTGATCACTAATTATCATAACCTATATGATTTCGAATCAAAAGCCGAAATGAGAGATTTGGATATCTTTATAATTGACTAGACATAAGTTAAAATCGCGGACGAAAGTACCGATACTTGTGTAGCATTATAGATTCTTGTTATTAATCCTCATATGTGGTAAATCTATCGTAAAAATATAGAAGGGTTTTGTCTTTGGGGTTGAGTGATTATATGTCCTAACCAGAATATAAGACAGTCTAGTTAACTTCTATCTTAACGAAGAAGAAGAATCATTCTAGTCACATTAAGGATTGAATAAAGTAGATAGTCGAGGATTTTGTAAGCCCTAATTCATTCATAACTGATTACAACTTTATTGGTTTAAATGTTGCAATTATTCTAGTAGTTAAATAAAAACCCCAATCAAATATCGATTGTCAAATAGATAACATAAAATAGATGAACGGTACTTAAAAACCAGTCTCTGAGGACGATATTTCGGTCTTACAGACTATATTACTTGTGAACGATGCGTACGCTTGCGTGAGCATTCGAAATATCGCTAACAGAAATATAGAAGGGTTCTGTACAAGGTTGAACTCTTATATGTCCTAACCAGAATATAATGACAGATTAGTTAACCTGCTATTTTAATATGAAGAACAATCATTGACATTGCATTAACACGTGAAATAGTGGATAGTTGAGGAGATTGGAAGCCTTATTTCCATCATAACTGTTTTAAACCCAAATTACTATCATCTTTAGTTTACTGCACTTTACGTTAATTATAGTTTTTAGTCATAAATTCAAACCAAAGAACGTCAACCAAATAGATACCATAGAATAGATAACCGATACTTGACAAACCAGTCTTTGTGGACGATAAGTCGGTCTTACAAATATTTATTACTTGAACGATACGTACACTTACGTGGCGTCTAGAAATATCGCAACAACCACCAATGTCTATAAGAAGTCATTTGATATCAACTCATCTAATTGTTATTTCTGTATGGTAGCTATCTGTTTGTCTACTCCCAGATACTAAGTTTAAGTCGAATTAAGGAAAAGAATGTGACTGAGAGTTGAATAGATGTCACCCTGAGCTTGAGTAGTAGGAAGAAAAGTCAATGCTTGGTTTCTACTGTCTAAAAGGGTTATGAACAACCCATTGCTTAGATATAGTTTTCTTTTGGATCGAGTTTTATGTCCTGACTTTTGTGTACATTCTAAAAATGTTTTATTCCTGTTGTTGCTTCGCTACTATCAATTATCATAGCTCTGCTTATGGACATACATGCTTAAGTGCAGATTATATGCATTAAATTCTACATTAAGGTTTATTTATTATGTGATAAAGATTTGGGCATGCACTAATCCTTATCTTTCTTTTTTTTACATGAAATGCATTGGAGCAACGAATAGTCTCATTGTGAGACTCTTCACGAGCCACACCGCATGAATGCTCGCATCTGTGTCCACCGCATTCCGCCTCATAATTTCCAAACAAAATGGGGACGATACGACATTGCCATCCCCCTCAAAGCATCCTTTTGGCCTCTTAATCTTACATGTCTTATATATATTTGTTTGTTTATTTGTTGAAATTTAATTAGCTAACTTTGTAATTAATAAGAGACATAGAATAATTAGTCTCTAAATAAATAAATTGGGCGGGTAGTTTTAAAATCAGAAATGCACTTCTAGTTACTTATCTTAGGTTTGTCATGCATGTTTAACCTTTCGCTTAACAATTTCATTTCCATATCTAATCATGGAACTAACGCATTATTCTTATCAAGTTGATAACAAAAGAAATCGATTTTCTCCTAAGCTCTTTTATTAACATCATATAAATAATTTATTTTGAATAGCCTTGCTATTATAAATTGCATTTTTTCGCACCATGCCATATATATTAATTTTACAAAAGAAATCCATAACTTTGAATCAACTTTGCATGCATCTATAAAATGCACGTTCTCAAATTATACATTTTATATGCATACTTTTACACTTTGCATGTATATCTCTATCAAAAATGCATCTTTTCATGAAGCACTTTCATCATCTTTTTATTTTTAAATCTTAGCATGATAATTAACCTAGGTTTGACAGGAAAACCGCAAGTTAGCGGATCTTAGAGGGTGTCTAACCCCTTCCCTCTAGATTAATAAAGAACTCTTGCCCAGAATCTCACATAGTTTAGCAGACCATTTAAATTGAGTTAGTGTTGACATTAGTTTGTTAACATTTAGGTATCTTAATTCACCAAAACTAATTAGGTAGCGACTCCGCGAACCCTTTAGCAACCTTTTTTAGCATTTTAGCACTCCTTTAGCACCTTTTTGCGCTTTTATTTTATTTCTAACCTTTAAAGCAAGAATGTCGCGGTCGAAAAAGGGCGTGACAGAAATGGCGACTCTGCTGGGGATAATCAGGTTCTTGACCATAGCAAACCTAGGTTTATTATTGCGTGACTTTATTTATTTTAAATGCCTTAAATTGTTTGCTTTAATGTTGTATATTTAACTGCTTTAATTGCTACTTGCTTTTAATGCTTTCCTTAAACTGGCATTCCGCTCATATTTCCTTCCTTACGGAAAATTCACACTATCACAATTTACACGCGAGGTGTGCCTTGTGCACCCGCAAATTTCTTTCAAATACCCAAATTTAAGAGAGTTGACGTTTTGCGCGGATCGTCCGGACCATCCGGTGGCCGCGTAGCCTTCTCACTCGAGTTGTCCGCTCGAGAATCTTGCGTCTAGTAAGCCAAATCTTAGAAACTTAAGACAGAGCTATACCACCCTTTTCATATTAAGGCATGCATGAATTTACCTTAGGTGGGTCTATCCTTGGTATCGTCTCCACATATAGGAAAACATCAAACCGGTCAATGGGTCCCACGACCCAAACGACCAAATCAACATATTATGTGTTGCATCATCATGATAAATGGATCCAAGACAAAGTGACATGCCAAAGTTGGAAAACGTAAATTCATTTTTCGCATTTGTATCATGACTATTGTAATATGACTATAAGAACAATTTAGTCTTAGGCTTATTTTGTTATTATAAACTTTAGCTTTATTTCCCAACCCAAAGGCTTGGACTTATTTATCATAATTTTGCATATGTGGCATTTAAGCTTACCTCTTGCATAAAGAGGCCCCATACATGTTATGACTCTCTTTTTATTTGATGCTTTGTGCAAAATGATTGCTATGCGCTACTTACATTCTCGCAATAATTATTTGTCTTACACTAACATGGTTTGATGCATTTTAAAGGTTTATTATTTTCCCCCCAAAAGGTTGATTCGCGTTGACTGGCAGAACATCTCTACTTCACAAAAGCAAAAGCACAATCATCAAAAAATGACTAATTCAGGGGCATCAGAACAAACCGGTTTGGGACTCATCCCCGTTCCTATAGATGAAGCAGAGGTCTCAAATAGGAGAAACACCATTGATCCATACCTCGCCAAATTATTGCAGTAAATAGAAACCATGCAGGCCAAAATGGAGAGGCTCAGAAATCTTACAAACATGTCCATTAGCTTAAATGCACCACTCCCGAACAAAAAACGGTCTGGCCGTACCACGGGCGCTTTGACCTCACGAACTTCTACTTTCCCAAAACTCTCCCAAAGGCGCGATATACTAGCCCACACCGGATCAACCCTCGCTGATCAATCGGCAAGCCAACCTCAAAGGATCCATTCACTACATACATATCTACTCACCTACTTATATCACCCGCTCATTCAAAATCGCGAAATCACCCAACATGACCCATTGCCCAACAAGCGGTATAGGCCATTGGCATATCTGAACGAAAACAACCATTTATTATATGCATGTTTCCTCAGTAGCGGACAATACGAGAAATGGAGAAGCGGACGATCTGAGGCGATGAAAATGTGGCAAAAGAAATTCGTAGCCTGAAAGAGGCATTCAAAAGCATTCAGATAAACAAAGGGCATGAAGGGTTAAAATATGAAGATCTGTGCATGTACCCCGACGTTGAATTGCCTATGGGGTACAAGGTGCCCAAATTTGACATGTTCGATGGAACAGGAAATCCCCGCGCCAACCTAAGGTCATACTATGACAAATTGATTGGAGTTGGAAAGTATCAAGCAATCATTATGAAACTATTCATCAGGAGTCTAACCAGTGAAGCGCTAGATTGTTATACAAGCTAAGACCCCCGAAAGTACAATTGGAGCGCAATGGCGCAAGATTTAGTGGACATGTTTAAATTCAACACTGACACTGTCCCAGATATATTTTATCTGATGAAGCTGGAGATGAAATCCACAGAAACTTTCAGAGAATACGCTATGAGGTAGCGGTCAGAAGCGGCAAAGGTCCAACCTCCAATGGAAGATAGTGAAATGACTATCTTGTTCGTGCAGTCCTTAAAAGACGCGACATATTATGAGAGGATGATCAGTGTAATCGGGCGAAGTTTTGCAGAAGTCGTAAGAATGGGCGACTTTGTGGAAGAGGGCATCAAAACGGGCAAGATTACAAACCTGGCAGCCCTACAAGCAACTAACAGAGCAATGCGATCGATTGATCGGTACCTCCCGAAAGAAAGAGGCGCATCATCCCTGTCATGGTCATTCGAGAACATAGGCCATACGATCCGGTGTATCAAAGCCCACGCTTTACTATAACAAGACACACCCAAAACCAGCCGTATTATCACGCACTGCGCTCGCCGTACCACATTTACGATACCCAACCAACGTATCAAATCCTCATACTCACATGATCGCGAACACATACCTGAGCACCACGAGAATCTTGAAGTATTTCAAAAGAATTAAGAATCGTTTTTGAAAGAAGAGTAATACTTGGTTTTAAAAGCTTAAGAGTTATACTAGCTTTATGGGAAGTTAGGTATAACGACTTAAGAGAGATAAAAGGCAGTTTACTTAATTGTTTATGAGCATGTATTGATTTTGAAAATGAGAATAAGTATCGAACAAACCACTGCGGCGCTAATAAAGAAATGTATTGACTAATTAAGTATTATTAAAACCGGTAGAAACCTCCATCTACCTGAAGCTAAGATGAGACAAAATGATATTACATTTCTAGATCATGTTGCTTTAATAAGATTATTATGAACAAGAATAACCTACTCACATAAGGCATATGTTTTTGAATTGTTTTAAAGATAATTATATTATTAAGTGATTAAGACTATGAACTATGAAACATTTGAAAATAAGAGACTTGAGTCTTTGAACTTAGAGCAAACTTGAACTTTTGGAAAGAAGGTTGTTACTTGTCTTTAAAAGGAAATTGTTTTGGTTTACTTAAAAGATAGTCACTCTATTTTATACTACGGGTATCGTGTGACTTTTGTGAAAAGCGGATCTTTTAAAGAGTTAATGTATGAAGTACTTTGGGGATCAAAACCCGAACTTGTTGACATAAAGTAGAAAGTACCTTGTGTGAATAATTTGATTATGTTGGTTGGTGATAGCCTTGTAATACTTTCTTGCTGATTTGATAAGTAAACATGTTAGGATGCTACGTGTGTTAGTATCTTATGATGTTTGTGTAAAGGGGTTTCCCTTGATTGTGCTTATGTTGTTTAATGATAAGCCGTTATGTTAGTATTGTACCACTCACCTCTTGACATGTTATATCGGGGTTAAAGGCCCTCCGTCACGGGGTATACCTCGAGCGATGCAGTGTGACTATGATTCGAGATACCTCATGCGGGTCGGGTGGCTTTATGCGGGCTCGAGAGTTCCAGGTTAGTGTGCGGTCTATATGGCCATGCGGTCTATATGGCCATGCGCACCACGGGTCCAGGACGATGCCGGGGAGTAGCTACCCTCGATGCGGGGAATACCTCATGCGGGCCTATGAGTGTGGCCTATGCGGAGCTACGGGAAGTTCGAGTTTGGCGCGCATTGATGCGAGGCGAGTGGCGCCGATCATATGGCGCGGTTTAGAAAGACCTCGTGTCTGATTTTATGGCATTGTTGGTACTGTGGGTTTTAGTAGTCGGCTATGCCTTCGTACTTACCCCGTACAGTTTTATTATAACACAGGTGGGACTTGGTGTTCATGTGTATTCCTTGGTGTTTTTATATCATAGACTGCCGGCAGTGAGGAAGGTGTTCCACGGGCATGATTGATGTTGTGGGCGTGAGACCCATAGTTATATTTGAGTGATGACTTTGAGGGCGTGAGTCACGACTTGACATATTTGCTTATTTATTGTGAGCGTAGTTTGGTTATCATACATGTCTCCTTCTTTATATAGACTACTATGATTTCATTTCTGATATTTTGATTTCACATACTTGGTACTGTTGTCTTGACCTCGCCCGAGCTGCGTTCATCTGCGCGGTAGAGTACGCGATCGTCGATCTCGCTCATAGGATCCTGATTCAGCGTTTTGGGAAGCTCCGTTTCTCGGAGGCTTATCTTTGGTATAGTCCTGTCATTGTAGGTACTTACATTCGGGGTATGGCGAGAACCACTGTCCGTCGTTGTTGTTATAAAACTCTTAGAAGTGCATGAAATCTTTGTTATGGCGAGTTTGAAAAAAGATGCTTATTAGTTCAAGTTTTATGTTTATATATATCTTGGGAAGCAACTTTTCTCAGAAAAATTGTTTCTCACTTCATTTTGTTTCATGTTTTGTTTTATATTCCGATGATTACTCTGATGTATGTCTACTTGGGTTCCCGGGTAAGGCACCAGTCACGGGCCCCGGAACGGGTCGTGACAAAAGTGGTATCAGAGCAGTTAATCCTCGGAAAGTGTCTCTGAACCTCTTAGTATCTAGTAGAGTCTTGATTATCGGTGTGTTGTGCACCACGCCAATGTCGAGGAGGCTATAGGATATTTAGGATTGGTTTCCATTCTTCTCACTCTGAGATCGTGCCTTAGAGCTGTGTTGTAAGTTGGACCCTCTAACGTATTTCTTTCCTTTACAGTTATGCCTCCGTGTAAAGCGGCCGGGCGAAGAGCGCAAGGTAGCGAGGAGGCTGCAGTAAACGCAGAGAGATTCTGAGGGCACAGGCCCGACCATCGCTGTGGTGGTGCCGTTCGGGGATTACTGCGGCGCGCGGTCAGCCAGTCTAAGCGCGGCGGCGGCGATTCCTCTGCGGCCATGATATTTGAACCTTCAGTTCCACGACCAGTAGCAGAAAGTATGGACTTCAAAGAGACGACCCTGTTACTAGCTATGGATTTAGCAACCAGAAAATATATTATGTACCGATTTATCACGGGTCTTGATGAGTATCTAAGAGAGGGTTGTGCAAGAGTAGCTCTTGATCGAGCGTGAGCATGGCACTGCGTCTGAGCTTATACCTGCGGTAGAAAGCGTGGGATCGGCGGGTTAACGAATCGTGAGAAAGGGCGAGCAATGAGGTCGCTGGTAACTTTAGCGGACCTTCTCAGCGAGGACGGGTTATGCGCCTCTGCGGTCTGAGTGGTCCTCCGCGAACCGGGACTTTCGGGGTATGCGGAGTTGGTCAAAACTCGGGCTTACGGTTCCACGGCTATCGTAGGTTCTTGCGGTAGTTGATTTTCCCTCGGTATTCGCGGTATGGTGGCGTCGTCGGGAATGTCATCTTTTGTTGGTGCTTGTTTTACCTGCGACCGTCAGGGCCATATGTCGAAAGGGTGTCCTAGTAGTAGGGATGCAAGTAGGAGGACTCGATCTACGGATCGATTCTGGTCGATGGTTCGGAGAGGAAAGGGTGTTAGCAGGAGGCTACCCCGCTCGGTGTGATCGTTGTGGTAAGTGTCATTGTGGGAGTGTCGTTCTTGACGGCTTGTTTTGCTTGCGGCAGCGGTCATTTGCGAATTGTCAGGCCGGAGGTGGCGCGGATGTAGAGACTCGACCGAGGATCGCGGCTAGTTAAATCACATTTCTAGCTATCGCGCGCGAGGATTGATTAAACGACAAAGGGTAGTGAAGCGATGAATCTGGTATATCCATAACCCTCAGAGATTTGTATGTGTGATAAGATGAGTATATCTTAAGTGTTGTGTTGAGATAGCATTGTGTTAATTGTGATTAGAAATCATGGTTAGTTAAAAGGGTAAGGTTTGGGGATAAGGGAAGGTGTGAGCCTTAGAATGTTATACGTGGAGAGCTTAGAGGCTAGGCCATCTCGAGTAAAAGATTTATATTTTTATGTTTGACCCTTATCGGAGTGCATAGTACACGTGAGATATGTTTGTGTGATAAGTCCCTGAGTAGTGTGAAATGAACGAGGGTAGTTGAGTTAAGAATGACCACTAGGTTTTCGTAACTTGATTAGTGAGATTGTTCCGGATCGGGGAACAAGTGTTTGGCGTGATATCGGGTCGGGTTGAGGGCCGTCGGCGGAGTCGACCGCGACTTTGTAATGTGGTGGGGTCAATTCGAGGTGGTCGCCGGTGGTGAGTCACGAGGGTGTTAGGCCCAGTATAGTTAACCGTCGTGCGAGTTCGTGAGTGCGTTCGACCCGAAGTCGGGCGATGAGGTCGCCCGTCTTGTCTTTCGATCGAGGCATTTACTCGTGAGAGGTTATGCGAGATGTTATATATCAAGAAGGTTGTAAGGCTGCATGGGGTGCCTACTTTCACCTTATGACAGACAGTGAAGCCCAGGTTATGGCTATTTCTTTTTCTGGAAGTTTTACGGCGGGGTTAGGAACTTCGGGTGAGTCTCGATGCTCGCATTCACTCTCGGGCCAATGTTTGGATTTCAGGGGTAGCTGTGAGGGTTGTTGCCTCCTGATTGAGGGAGTGTTTTATAGCTACCATTTCAGTATGCGGATATCGCCTTATAAAGCCTTGTAAGGGCGGAAGTGCAGGTTGCCGGTCGATTGGTTCGATGTTGGCAAGATTCAGATAGTTGGTTCATACTTATTTCAGCAGGATGTGGATAGGATGAAGCTTATCCAGAAGAGGTTATTGGAAGCACAGAGTCAACAGAAATGTGGTAGGTTATGAGATAAAGTTCGAGTGTACGAGAAGGGTACGACGAGTAAAGGGAGAAGTGAGCTTGTGTTAAGAGAATAGAAGTGATCATTTCTTTTGTGAAATGAAGGTGCGAAGGGAGTGTCTTTTAGACCTTGGGTGGGGGCTTTTGTGGTAATAGAGGAGATTCCTTGTGGAATTGGATTAAGTAATTGCGCGTGTGTTATTTTGTGGCCAGGTGTGGCATTGGCAACTTGTTTAAGTTAAGAGGAACTTATCATTATCCGTATTGAGAAGGAACATTCGGAACGAATGTTTCTAAGGAGGGGAGAATGTTATACCCCGTATTTCCAGAGTATATGCGTGAGGGCGTGCGTCTGAAAATTTTAAGCCTTAAGTTAGGCAAGGGACACAAATTTGTGCCTGACCCGAAAAGAATTGTTTTTAATGAAGCGTTTTCCGGACTTTGCGAGGAGAAAATTTGGTTCTGACATCAATAATTTTTGCGGATTTTTTAGAGATGAAATATTTTGGAGCAGCGAGAGGCGACACTTGTCACCTCAGTGGGCGATCTTGTGGCGAAAGTGAGCACGTTTCTTGGCATGTTTGTGGCCTAAAACTTGGGTCGATGTTTGGAGTGATTTGTGGAGTAGATGGCTAGAGTGCACTTGTGCAAATCTTCACCCTCACTTGCCCACCACTTGTCTTGATCTTGGCCATTGAAGGCCACTATAAATACCCACATAGTTGAAGACTTCTTCATCCATCCACACTTTCTAAGTCTTGAAATCCCTCTCCCACTGTAAGGCTTTCGTCGAGCCTCCTCCCCTTTGTGAGGCCTTTGGGTGAAATACCCCCATCTAGTGGTGCTGGCAGAAAGTACCCCCTCTTGAGTGTTGTTCTCGTAAATACCACCCTTGGTAGAAAAATATTCTTAGTATTATTACTATTCAAAATACCTTAGCCTTATACCTTGTAGTATTCCAAAGTTACCTCTATCGTAGAGCAGAAATACTACCTTATGTCCTTTTAGTCTCAAAGCGAACCCTAAGGAAAATCTTCATAATTGGTTGAAGTATTAAGAAGAAGTTGCGTAGAACTTCTAAAGGGTTGTTTGGAGCGGGTTGAAGCACCCAGAGTAGGAGCTAAATGTTGCTCAGGATCGACATTTAAACTTGGATAATTTTGGGCTTATCGAGGTAAATACTCTTGTCCTTCTATCGTAATTGGAAATTACATACTGTAGTTGTATAGAAATGAGTATAAGATATAGAAGGATGGTATAAGAGAGAGAATTGAATTGAAATCACATCGAAGAATTTTAAAGAAGGCGATTGAGCTGTACTTACATAGAATTTGTATTTCTGATGAACTTGTGTAGTTTAACTTGGTGAGGAAGTGCTACCCAATTTTCCGTAGAATAGAGAAGCCTCAGCTTAGAATATTCTCTGAGTAATCTAGGCGTTGATAGGCGTATATGGCCTTTATAGGTTGAAAGTTACGCAGTAGCATGTTCTACTTGAAGGTGGACAAGGCTAGTCGGGTTATAAGCGGTGGGCGTTTTGCTATTTGTCGATAAATGCGTCGCGAGGTATGTGATTCTTCTATCCTCTTGAGCATGATATTTTAAAAGAATATATATAGTGCGGTGAGCGTCGTGTGTTAGCGAGCGTGGTTTCTTTGCGATGTCTTTTTATTTGAATCTTAATAATAAGAATCTTGAAGTATTTCAAAAGAATTAAGAATCGTTTTTTAAAGAAGAGTAATACTTGGTTTTAAAAGCTTAAGAGTTATACTAGTTTTATGGGAAGTTAGGTATAACGACTTAAGAGAGATAAAAGAGCGATTTACTTAATTGTTTATGAGCATGTATTGATTTCGAAAATGAGAATAAGTATCGAACAAACCAACTGCGGCGCTAATAAAGAAATGTATTGACTAATTAAGTATTATTAAAACCAGTAGAAACCTCCATGCATACGAAGCTAAGATGAGACAAAATGATATTACATTTCTAGATCATGTTGCTTTAATAAGATTATTATGAACAAGAATAACCTACTCACACATAAGGCATATGTTTTTGAATTGTTTTAAAGAAATTATATTATTAAGTGATTAAGACTATGAACTACAAAACCTTTCAAAATAAGAGACTTGAGTCTTTGAACTTAGGCAAACTTGAACTTTTGGAAAAGAAGGTTGTTACTTGTCTTTAAAAGGAAATTGTTTTGGTTTACTTAAAAAGATAGTCACTCTATTTTATACTACGGGTATCGTGTGACTTTTGTGAAAAAGCGGATCTTTTAAAGAGTTAATGTATGAAGTACTTTGGGGATCAAAACCGAACTTGTTGACATAAAGTAGAAAGTACCTTGTGTGAATAATTTGATTATGTTGGTTGGTGATAGCCTTGTAATACTTTCTTGTTGATTTGATAAGTAAACATGTTAGGATCTTTACGTGTGTTAGTATCTTGTGATGTTTGTGTAAAGGGTTTCCCTTGATTGTGCTTATGTTGTTTAACGATAAGCCGTTATGTTAATATTGTACCACTCGCTCTTGACATGTTATCACAGGGGTTAAAGGCCCTCCGTCACGGGGTATACCTCGGTATGCAGTGTGACTATGATTGAAGATACCTCATGCGGGTCAGGTGGCTATGCGGGCTCTGAGAGTTCGAGGTTAGTGTGCGGTCTATATGGCCATGCGGTCTATGTGGCCATGCGGACCACGGGTCGGGGCGATGTCGGGAGTAGCTACCGTCTGGGAATACCTCATGCGGGCTATGAGTGTGGCTATCTCGCGGGCTGCGGGATGTTCCGAGTTTGTAGCATTGATCTGAGGCGAGTGGCGCCGATCATATGGCGCGGTTTTGAAAGACCTCGTGTCTGATTTTATAGCATTGTTGAATGCGTAGGTTTTAGTAGTCGGCTATGCCTCCGTACTTACCCTGTACGGTTTTATTAGAACACAGGTGGGATCTGGTGTTCATATGTATTCCTTGGTGCTTTTATATCATTGGCTAGCGGTGAGGAAGGTGTTCCAGGCGTGATTGATGTTGTGGCGTGAGACCCGTAGTTATATTTAGTGATGACTTTGAGGCGTGAGTCACGACTTGACATATGGCCTTATTTATTGTGAGCGTAGTTTGGTTATCATACATGTCTCCTTCTTTATTAGACTACTATGATTTCATTCTGATATTTTGATTTCACATACTTGGTACTGTTATCTTGACCTCGCCCGAGCTGCGTTCATCACCGCGAGTAAGTACGCGATCGTCGATCCTCGCTCATAGGATCACGATTCGATGTTTTGGGAAGCTCCGTTTCTCGGAGGCTTATCTTTGGTATAGTCTCCTGTCATTGTAAGTCTTACGTTCGGGGTATGGCGGGGCCTGTCCGTCGTTGTTGTTATAAAACTCTTAGAAGTGCATGAAATCTTTGTTATGGCGAGTTTGAAAAAAGATTGCTATTGAGTTCAAGTTTTATGTTTATATATATCTTAGGAAAGCAACTTTTCTCAGAAAAAGCTGTTTCTCACTTCATTTTGTTTCATGTTTTGATTTATATTCTCGATTACTACGATGTATGTCTACTTGGGTGCGGGTAAGGCACGATCCACGAACCAGGCAGGTCGTGAAAAGCAGATCCAGGTAGGATTGCTTATTGATACTACGGCGGGAGATCTGTTTTGATCATGAGCCTCTATTTTATGCGATAAAGTTTATACTTGTTACTCTCATTGTTAGTAAGGCACGATTATGCGGTATTTTTGACTCTCTTTCATGACTCAGTTTATTTTAAACTTATGATATTATTTGATATTTTCGGTTTACATACTTGGTACATATTGTGTCTTGACCCTTCCTCGGGGGTTGCGTTCATCTGCGAGTGGGAATGCGGTGGTGGATCCTCGTTCTTAGGATCTTTACTCAGTGTCGGGAGCTCAATTTCTCGGAGGCTCGACTTTTAGATGCAGTTCTCCGGTGTTGTAGATATTTGTACATTGAGGCATGGCGAGTCTGTCCGTCATAGTGTTTACTCATTCTTAGAGACACCTGTAGTCTGTTATAACTTGGGTTGTTAGGGATATGGCTATTGAGTTTGATTATATTAGAGGTAGCCATTTTTGGTTGCTTTGTTTATTTCTATATGGTTCTTGTTATGAGTTTATTTTCCGCTAGTTTTCTACGATGTTGTATCACAAGGGTGCAGGGTAAGGCACGATCACGGTCGTGGTCGGGTCGTGACAAAAGTGAGTATCGAGCAGGTTATCCTCGGAAAGGGTCTGAGCCGTATCTAGTAGAGTCTTGATTATCGGTGTGTTGTGCACCACGTCTATGTCGAGGAGGCTACAGGATATTTAGGATTAGTTTCCATTCTTTCACTCTAAGATCGTGCAATAGAGATGTGTTATAGGTTGAACTCCCTGCAGCATATTTTCTGTATCGATTATGCCTCGCGCAAGGCAACCGCGGCCCGAAGAAGGCAAAGCGGCGGAGGAACTACTAGTAGAACGCAGGGGTTACGAGCACGAGCCAGATCCTTACGAAGAGATGTTTGGACGGCGAGTTCCACGGCGTCGCCAACTCCAGCGATTTGGGGCGGCGGCGGCGCTCACGAGACCGCGATACATGAGCCTCGATTACGGCTGGAAGCGGAGGATATAGGCTACTGAGAGATGGCGATTCTGCGGCGAGATCGTGGCTAAGCGGGAGGATAGGCGGAAGCGGCGATTCCGTTTGTACCGTAGCCCCCGAAGGCGGCGACTTGCGGCTGCGGAGACTTTTGAGTTGCGATCCACGAGTTCTCTGGTGAGACACGAGATGACCCTCGAAGTTTATCAAGCGATTCTGGCGGATCGTGAGTGATCGAGGGCTTGAGAGATGTCGGTATTGTTGAGCTCCCGTAGCTGCGGAGATCTGCGGTTGGTGGTATGATTCATGGGAACTATCCCGGGGGGAGCATGCGCTTTTAGCTATTTGGGACGAGTTCTCAGAGGCGTTCCTTGGCCATTTCTTGCCTCGCGAATAAGGAGGGCTCGGCCAGCAATTTTTGACGAGGCGAGTGGGCGGGCGATTCGGGAATACAATGTAAGTTTGACTCTTTGGCTCGGTATGTACCGCTTTGGTAGCGAACATGGAGGGCGAGTGCACGCTATGTCACGAGGCTCGATGATTACTTGGCGAGAGTTGCAGGGTAGCTCTTGGCCGGGCATGGATGTGCCGCGTGCGAGCATATGCGCAGGTGTGAGAGCGAGGCGCAGCGGATGGGCAGTGCTCGGCGAGAAGAGGCTAGGGCGGCGAGGTCCTCTGGTAGTTTTAGTAGACAACCTCGATGCGAGACGGTTGCACCTCGGTAGGTTGAGCGCTCTCGCGCATCTTCGGGCGTCTGAGGCATTGAGGCGGGGCGGGTTCTAGGGCCGGGTTCCCGGAGGACGAGATTCGGTCGAATGAGGCCACCTATACCTCGGTGTGGTCGATGCGGCGATTGCCATTATGGAGGGTGTCGTAGTACTCCAGGAGCTTTTTATTCTTGTGGCTAGCAGGGCCATTTGAGGAGAGATTGTTTGTCCAGAGGCGGCGGGAATGTTATGGCTCGGTAGCGGTCGATGGCTAGATCTTCGTCTTGGTGGCGTCGCCCGGGGCAGGGTGTTCACGGACCAGCAGGCCGCGGCAGGGGTCGTGGTAGAGGTTCCAGTTCCAGCGGTCCTCAGAACCGCATTTATGCTATGTCCAGCCGTCAGGACCAGGAGGCGTCACCAGATGTCGTCATAGGTACATTATTGATTGCATATTGTGATGTATATGCTTTGATAGATCCAGGTTCTACCTTGTCCTATATATCTCCTCATATTGCTGGTAGAATAGGGATAGAGCCCGAGACCATAAGACCTTTTGAGGTGGCTACGACAGTAGGTGATTCGGTGGTAGCTGAGCGGGTATATAAGGCTTGCCCAGTGACTATAGGCGATCGTCGGACTCTGGCGGAAACTTGATAGAGTTGGATATGACGGACTTTGATGTGATCATGGGTATGGATTGGCTAGCGTCTTGCTATGCCAATGTGGATTGTAGAGAGAGGTTAGTTCGGTTCGGTTTCTGGTGGTAGGTTGCTCAGTGGAAGGGAATCTTTGCGTCGTAGAGGTAAGTTTATTTCTTACCTCAAGGCTAGAAAAGATGGTGTGGAAGAGGTATATCTACCGTATGGTTCGGTATTAAATCTGAGGTGAGATCTAGGACCTTGATCGATTCGGTCATTAGAAGTTTCGGGCGTGTTCCCGGATGAGCTTCGGTATCCCTCACGAGAGAAATTGAGTTTTGCATTGATTTGGCGCGGACACGCGGCCGATATCTATTAGCCATACGAGGATGGCACTTTGCGAGTTGAAGGAATTGAAGGACCAGCGAAGGACTTCTTTGGAGAAAGGCTTTATCGGGCCAGTGTTTCTCCACAGGCGCGGTGTTATTTGTAAAGAAGAAGGATGGGGCCTTTGCGTATGTGTATTGATTACAGTGTGAACGAGGTAACTATCGAGAACAAATATCCCCTCCCGATTGATGATTTATTTTACGATTTGCGAGTGCGAGATGTTTTTCAAGATAGACTGCGATGGTTATCATCAGTGCGAGTTAGAGGCGAATATCCGAAGGCGCATTCGGGACCGTATGGGCACTATGAGTTCGGTGATGTCTTTGGGTTGACAGCGCCCGGCGGTATTCATGGATTTGATAGCCAGGTGTTCAAGCCATTCTTGGATATGTTCGTGATAGTTTTCATTGATGATATCTTGGTTTATTAGCGCCTGAGCGGGAAGCATACATATCATTTGAGGCGGTATTAGAGTCCTCGGGGCCGGCGATTGTATGCGAGTTCTCGAAATCACGAGTTTTGGTTGGCCAGTGGCTTTCTTATGGCATGTTATCGGTAGATGGTATTCGGGTTGTCTGACAAAAGATTGGCGATCAGACTTGGCGGACCAGCTACACCAGCGGAGAGTGCGCGACTTTTTGGGCACTTGCGAGTTATTATCGGAGGTTTGTGGAGAAGTTTGCTTCCATTTGGCACGCTGACTAATCGACTCGAAAGCATCATGTTAGGTGGGCGGATGCTTGTGAGAAGTTTCGATTGCTAAAGGAGAAGTTGGCGGCCTTGATTCTTACTCTTCGGAGGTTTAGATGGATATGTGGTTTATTGTGATGCTTGGTGTCGGGCTTGGAGTGCGTCTTGATGCGGCCGCAGCGGTATAACTACGCGTCGGCGGCAGGAAGCATGAGAAGAACTATCGCGCGTGACTTGGGTTAGCGGCGATGATTACGTACCTTGAAGATGCAGAACCTTATTTGTATGGAGTTATGTGGATATTTACACATACGCGAAGTCTCGGTATATCTTGACGAGAGGAGTGAACTTGCGGCGAGGCGGTGGTTGGAGTTGCTTAAGGATTACGACATTGATATTCTATACCACCGGGGAAGGCGATGTAGTTGCGGATGCCGCAATCGCGGTCGATGGGTAGTACATGCGATGTCTGACCAGAGAAAGGGATATGGCGGGAGTTACATCGACTCGCGAGCCTTGGGGTTCGTTTGGTTGATTCGATAGTGATGGAGTTCGGGTTGAGAGGTTTGAGTCTTTCCTCGTCGAGGAGGTGAAGAAGCGGCAGTATGAGGATCCGATTATGTTCTGATATCGAGATCACGACTCTCGGGAGGTAAATAGTCTATTTGAGGTAGCACTTTGATGGGGTGCTAAGATTAGTCGGTTGTATGTTCCGATGTGATAGGACTTCGTCGGGATTACGGGGAGGCACGCATTGCTCGTTATTTTATTCATCAGAGTCGACTAAGATGTACCGTGACCTCGGTGTATGTATTGGTGGGATGGCACGAAGAGGGCGTGGCGGTTTGTTGCCTGATGTCTAATTGTCGCGAGTTAAGGTTGAGCATCGAAGCGGTGGGCTATTACGGTATTGATATTAGATGTGGAAGTGGGAGGTGATCAGCATGGACTTTATTACGGGGTTACCTACCGCTCGGAGAGCGTGATTCCATTTGGGTGATTGTCGGCGGTGGCGAAATCATCATTTTCTTCGATCGGGGCGATTTTTGGTAGAGATTATACCTGCTGTATATCGGAGAGATTGTGAGGCGCACGGAGTTCTATATCGATTATTTGAGCGGAGGCGATTCACGACTAACACGGAGGTCTTTCGGAAGGGATTAGGGGCGGTGAGTCTCGATCTGGCGTTCACCTCGGGCCGACGGACGGTAGCGCACTAACGGACGCGAGGATATGCTGCGGGCTTGTGTTATTGATTTCAGGGGTAGTTGGGAGGATCATTTACCTCTCGTAGAGTTTGCTTATAACAACAGCTACCATTCTAGTATTCAGATGGCGCCTTATGAGGCTTTATACGGGAGGAAGTGCATGTCACCGGTAGGCTGGTTCGAGGTGGGAGAAGTGCAGTTGGTCGGGCGGACTTAGTTGTGACGATGGATAAGGTGAAGCTTATCGGGAGGCGGTTGTTAGCGGCTCGAGTCGGCAAGTCGTATCACGAGATCATCGGCGTCGACACTTGGAATTTGAGATAGATGATTGGGTTTTCCTAAAGGTATCGCCCATGAAGGGCGTGATGAGAGTTGGAAAGAAGGGTAAACTTAGCCCAAGGTACATTGGGCCTTATCAGATTGTCCGTAGGATAGGCAAGGTTGCCTATGAGTTGGATCTGACGTCCGATCTGGAGGCAGTACATCCAGTGTTTCACGTATCTATGTTGCGGAAATGTGTTGGAGAACCGTCTATAGTGCACCCGATTCATGATGTCCACGTGTCAGAGGGGTTATCGTATGAGGAGAGTCCCATAGCGATACTCGACCGTCAGGTTAGGCGACTTCGGACCAAGGATGTGGCCTCCGTCAAGGTATTATGGCGAAAGCTTGAGCGAGGAGGAGATGACGTGGGAAGCAGAGGATGACATGATGAAGAAGTATCCTCACTTATTCCCTATACTTCCAGGTAACCCATTTTCCTTCTTGGTAGTTTACTTTGACAATTATGCTTAAGTATGTTGTGGCTCGTGGATTGTCTTTAATTGCAAAAAGAATAGTTAAGAGGGTCTATGTCGATATCGTGATTTGAGTAAGCCTAGAAGGAACATTCGAGACGAATGTTTCAAAGGGGGGGAGAATGTTATACCCCGTAGTTCTGGCCTTACGTGTGAGAGCGTACGAAAGGAGTAAGACTTAAAATTTTCGAAGGATAAGTTGACGGATTGTTTCGGACGGGTTTTAGTCAACTTTGTGGCGGGTTATGACCCTGTACATTGAGAGTTCCTAGGTGTTTCAAAGGCCTAGTGTGTAGTTCGTTGAGTCTAGTTTCCAACGCAACCAACCGTTCGTCGATAGGGCATCGGGTAGGAAGTTATGGGAGTTACAAGTTCGGTCTTGTGACAGACGAGAAAGGTGTTTGGTAGGAGCCACGGGGCGCGGCGCAGCGCGGCGCCGAAAGATCGAGGTTCGCTGAAGTTGCAGCGCCTTGCCGGGAGCAGGCTGCGCGCGGAATGTCTGAGAGTCGGCCGGGGAGTTCTGGCCCATGGCCTGCTGGCCAGCGCAGGCGGGTTCTGCGAAGTGATTGTGAAATTCTGCACTGTTTTGTTTTAAAAGAGGTCATGGGTGGGTGACAAGTGTCCCCCCCCCCCCCATCTGATTTTTGCATGTCTTATATATTGACCAAGTCTTGAAGACTTGGTCATCTTTCAAATCCTTCTCTCTCTCTCTAAGCTAAAGCTCTCACTTCTCTCTAGAATTCCAAGAGGAATTCAAAGCTTAAGGAAAATCTGAAAAGTTAGGACAAGAAGGAAGCTTGTGGCTAGCTTGTAAGGGTTGTTGTGGTGGTGTTCTTGGAAAAGAGGCTAGCAAAATTGTTGGAATAATTTTGGCTAAAGCTCTAAGGTAACAATTCTTCTCTTGTAGCTAGTTATTGATGTTGCATGTGAAGAAGAAGGAACTTGTAGTAGTAAATAATGCTCTTAGATTCATTGCATGTAAGAAATATGGTTTGGATGTGAAAGAATTGGTTAAGAAGATTATGTGAGCATGTTGTAGCCTAAAAACTACCTTAGACTTGTTAAGTTAATTATTGTACCTTATGGGGAAGAATTTTACACACCCAAGTTTAGGTGTGTAATCCCCTTTGAAATGTTTGGATTGTTAGGCCTTAAATGTGGCGTTTGGATGTTGAATTCGGCCTTGAAAAAGGTGGCAAGTATGTAGAAACAAAGGAAATGCTGCCCAATTTTCCATAGGAATTAGTAACTTTGAACTTGGAAATGTCTACATTGAAACTAGAGGTTAATAAAACGTATTATGGTCATTATAGGTTGACATATTACGTGTGGTATTTTGGACTTAGCAAGTGGATTGACCGAAGAGGTATGTGGAGCTTTCTTATCTCTTGAGCATGAGTAGTTGTACCTATGTAGTACGGTAGACGTACAAAGATTTGACATTCTTCACTTGTTTTAAGTATATGATACTTGTTTCGTTTTAAAGTATAAGTCCCTTGGTTAAAGGGAGATGTGTTTGACTAGTGTATAATAGTAATATAACTTTTATGGGAAGTTGGTTGTATTGGCTCTATGAAAGGTTGACAAGAAAAGGTTTACTCCAAGTAAAACAAGTACGGGTAAAGGATTTGAATTTGTGGAAGGCAAATTGTTTTTAAGGCATTAATTGCCTAAGGTTTTAAAAAGGATGAAGTCACTTGATTTTAGAAGCCTATTGTATTTTTAAAAGGTAAACGTAACTTGTTTTGCAAAGTTGTCGGGACTTGATACTACGGTTATTAGTATCTTGGAAGTTTTACATAAAAAGGAGTCATTTTCTTAAAAGGTTTACGGAACGTGGTACTTGGGTTAAAATCCCGGATTTTCTTTTAAAACGACATGTAGTGCCTTAAGTAACTAAAATGAGAGGATGTACTAGAAATGTTATTAAGGAGTTAGGAGATATTCTTAACTTGCTTACGTTTACGTTATGATAAGCCGGTAGTGCTTATGTTATGTACGATAGCCGGTTGTGCTGATGTATGTATTATTATTATTATTATTACTATTTATGCCATGGATTTGCTACTTATGATGCGAGTGCGGCGCTTGTACTCATGCGGGCCCACAGGGTCTATGCGAGTGAAATAGTCTCATGCGGGTGAAATAGTCCCATGCGAGGCGGATGACCTCATGCGGGTGAAATAGTCCCATGCGGGTGAGACTGCGGTACTTTTTGAGTTGCAGTCCACCAGAGTTCTACGGGTCGAGACCTGAGGATGACTCGAGTTTATCAAGCGATTCTGACGGATCATAGAGTGATCGAGGGCTTGACGAGTCGGTATTGTTGAGCTCCAGGCTGCGGGATCTGCGGTTGGCCCAGTGTCACGTCCAGCAGGCCCGTGTTGGTGCCTTACCGGGCACCTGGTGACAACATCAGTGTCAGTGAACATAAAACACATCATGAAATAGCGAAGTACAAAAGCGATGTCCGAGAAAACTTGCCTTTGGCGTATATAAATAACAACTTTACAAATGCAGTTTAATCCTTTTACAAACCACCGGTACTACGGACCTCTAAGAATGATATGACAACAATGGCGGGGCGGGGCCCAAACCTGAATGTAAACACTTACTGACGGGGACTATACGGCTGATAAGCCTCGGAGAAGCGGAGCTTCCCAAGCTGAGCTGTGACCACGAGAGCTAGGATCAGCGGCGGTGTACCTCGACTGCGGCATGAGCGGCCCGAAGGAAGTCGATTACAACAGTGCGAGTATGTGAAACTAAAAATCGTAAATGAAATCATAATAGTCTATGAAGCGGGAGGCGTGTATGATAAGCAAACTCTGATTTTACAATAACTAAGCGATCATGCTCAGTCGGGGACTCGCGCCAATCATCACGAAGCATACGATGGGTCTCGCGCCAGCGTCAATCGTGCGTGGGACACGTTCCTCAGCGGTTTATGATATAAAAGTTCAAAACACACATGAACACGAGTCCCACGTGCCATAATACGTGCGGGGTAAATGCGAAGGCATGGCCGACTGTACCAACGGTCATGAAGCGTATCATAAGATCTGTCTAGGCCGTCACATGATCAAAGGCGGCCACTTGCGCGATATCTAATGTGCGCGTCTAGTCCTGGAACTTCCGCGACTCGCGTAGGCCAATCTCGTCGGCCGCGCGAGGTATCCCCGCGTCGGTAGCTACTCCCGGCGTCGTCACGGACTTTCAGTCGCATGCCCGAGACGCGTGCCCGTAAAGCAGCGCTAACACGGAACTCTCGTAGCTCGCGCGGCCCCGGGACCAGCGTGAGGTATTCTCGAATCATGGTCCCGGACCGCTGAGTCTACCCGCGTCGGAGGCGACAACCCGGAATCATCTCGAGATGAGTGATGTAAAATATTAACACAACGACTTATCGTTAACCATAAGCACAACAAAGGAACACCGGCTACCTGACATCACGAGATGCTAACACGTAGCATCTAACGCGTTTACTTATCAAAGCAACAAGAAAGTATTACAAGGCATCGCGAGCCAATACAATCGAGTTGTTCACACGAGGTACCTTACTATATGATTAACAAGATCGGGTTTTATCCCCAAAGTACTTCATACATTAACTCTTTAAAAGATCGTTACTTTCACAAAGTCACCTGATACAGTAGTATCACGAAAATAGAGTGATTATCTTTTTAAGGTAAATCAATTACTTACCTTTGTAAAATCAGTAGCAACGTTCTTTTCCGATGTTCAAGTTTGCCTAATTTCCAATGTTGAGTTTCTCATTTTAGAGCGGTTTAGTAGTTCATAGTCTTATTCATTTAAGAATATAATTCTCCTTTGAACAATCGAGAAACCTAAGCCTCACATGTGAGTAGGATATTCTTGTTTATAACAATCTTATTCTGATCATGATCTAGGAAATATCATTTTGTCTAAATCTTAGCTTACATGCGGATGGAGGTTTCTCTTGGTTTTATTAGTACTTAATTAGTCAAAACATTTCCTTTTATTACTTACTGCGATGGTTTGTCGATACACGTTCGATTTCGAAATCGATAAAACATTCTTAAGCTTATACCTAACTTCCATAAAGCTAGTATAACTCTTAAGTTTTCAAAAACCAAGTATTACTTAACTTTCAAAATGATTCAAAAATCTTTTGAAATACTTCAAATTCTTTATTAACACATAACAAGCGATTATAGTTCAAATCGATTACCTTTTAAAAACCACATGTATTTTCTTACCGACATAAAGTTGTTATAACGACTTCCCATAAAGCGTTATAACACTTTATGTTTTAAACCACTCGAAACACATTTAGCGTATGCGTCTGCCGTACTACATAGTTCACACGTATCATGCTAGAAGAGATAGGAAGAGGTTCACGTACCTCGCGGCGAGTATCGACTAATAGCAAAGCGCTCAGTACTTCCGTCGGCTACTCCTTAAGCCACGTAGATCGCGCCACGCGTAGTACATCAACCTATAAGGCCACAGCGCATTAACATTTAGATCTCGTGGTAGAACATTCTAGAAAATTCGGCCTCCTCCACATGACGGCGTAAATCTCTCTCTGTCGGTAGCTGCAGCCAACCGGGGTTATACATCTAACCACTAGGTACAATTCTACTCACGGTACTACTACACGAGTCTCTGTAATACAACCCTATGTAATTCTGATTCGGTACTCTTCTTTAAATTGAGCTTAAGTCGAAAGACATTGCAGATAACTATGTTCGATTACATTATATAGTATGCTTGACTATATATTCAATCATGTAATTTCAATTCTGATAGAGGAACAGATAATTACCTCGATAAGCCCATAATTATCTAGTTTAAATGTCGATCTGAGCAATCGTTTAGCTCGACTCAGTGCGCTCAACCAGCTCCAAACCACGCCAGAAGTTCTAACCAAAACACACCTGATACCGACTATGGAGATTTCCCTAGGGTTTCGGTTTTGTGGTGTGGGAAGTATAATAGTATTTACGGGCTTTTAGTATAGGAATAACCTTAGAATACAAAAACGAATACGTCTAAGGGAATTTTGGCATTATAATAATAATATAGAGAGTATTTCTACACCAAGGGGTACCTCGAGAACACCCAGGTAGGGGGTGTGCTCTCGTGAAGGCCACTAGGAGGGGAAAGTACCCTGCCGGCCACTGAGCCTCACGAAAAGGGGAGGGTGGCTCACGGCTAGAGCACGAAAGGGAGGAAGGCTTTGAGACTTGGTGATTTTGGAATGGATGAAGTCTTGAGCTTAGGGGGTATTTATAGCAAAACCAAAGGCCACCGATGGCGAGATCAAGCCATGTGCAAGGCAAGTGTAAGGCGAAGATCAAGCCATGTGCACCTAACCCTACTCCACAAAACACTCCACAAACAAGGCCTGAAAACAAGGCCTGATTCAAGGCCATAAAGTGGTCCATTTGGGTTGCCGCGCTTCGATGTGAGGTGACACATGTCACCCTCCGTTGATCCAAAATGTTCGTCTCTCGGAAAAATCATAAAAATTAAAAATGACATAGCGGAAATTCCCTACGAAAGGCTGAAAGCGTTTAGTCGAAAGCGACTCAAAGCGGGTGTTGTGAACAAGATTAATTCGGCGACCTTAGTACAAGTTTCAAATTTTCTCGTGCGTCCTTACGTACATACTCTGGAAATCGGTATAACATTCTCCCTCGCCGAAACATTCGTCGAATGTTCCTTACAGAATCTCAAAACAAGCGGCGTGCGGTATAGTCTTCACTATACTTACGAGAACAAACACGCCGTATCGGCCCGCGAGAAACACCAGCAAGTACTTACGTCAAGTTCACGAGGAAACACCTCCAGCATCGCGGCATGATACCACTGTCACTTTGCACGGCGTCGCATACCGGCGACCCAGCGAAGTGCAGTGCGTCGATCCACGAGGCGTCGCGCTCGAACTCTTACCACGTTTACGATGCTGCGTCGATTATCGAAACTGGGTTACTATCTCTGAGGTCATCATTGGTAGGAACACTCTGGATGGATTTAGATACTTTCCGATCATAACAATCTGAAAGGCGGACGTCTTGCCTCTAAGTCGGACGGCAAAAGCTAACATATAAGGCGGCCTATTCTTCACATGAACTCAAAGGCCCAAGTAACTCGGGCTAAGTTCCTCTGTATTCCAAACTCATCACATGACGGGGTGGTACTTTCGAAAACCGACCGTCGACACGAACTCGGTGTCGTCGGATTATCATACGATTTCTCGGTGCGGAACTTCTTCTAGACAAAGCTATCCACGATCTGCTGGAACAAGCACGAACCAGTATGCGAATCTTGCGTCAGACAATCGGCCGTGATTTACCTTCCGCCCGAGGCTTTAAAAAAATGACATCAGAACAACGAAATGATAAGCAAACACTACCTCGGGACAACAATCCCACAACTATCACGAAATCGAACAACGGCGGCGAATGCGGTCGAGACTGCTGAGTTCTTAACCTGCTGGTAAAACTTTTAAAGCGAAAATAGCCGCCACAGGCTTGACATGCGACATAAGGTGAAGGTAGGCACCGTGCGACGCCTACAACCTTCGATAACACAATCTGTAAGCGGTCTTTGCTAGAAAACAAGGCGGTGACCTCGCCGGCGACTGCGGTCGAATCGTCCACGAGTTCGTCTGTTGGTTAACTAAACTTGGGCTAACACCCTCGTGACCCTACCGCAGGCGGGACCACCAACTGGGCGGGTTGACGCAGCGGGGTGACCCGACCCGGCGGCCGCGCGATACTAGCTCCGATCGGAACAATCTTACTAATCACGTTTGAAAACCTAGCGGTCTTCTTGGCTCGACTACCTCTTTCATTCCACACTACTAGGGACTATCCCAAACATAACTCACGTGCGCTATGCACTCCCAATAAAGTCAAACATAACACTACACCTTTTCTCGAGATGGCCTGCCTCTAAGGTCTCTAGGTAAAAAGCTCTAAGGCTCGCACCTGTCCCCCAAAATCTTACTCGGTTAAACAGCAGTGATCTAATCGCGACTAACACTGCTATCGAACATAGTACTTAAGGTATACTCGCTTATCATACATGATCTCTGAGGTTAAAGATATATCTATATTCTTCACTCCCAGTCGTTCTAATCAAACTGCCCGTGAAGCGCATAGCTAAGGAAGATGAACTACCGCGTCGAAGGCAAAGTCCTTACTAGGTCACCCGTTCGACACGGCCCAGCGGCCACGAGTGCAACAAGTACCAACTAAAGATGACATTCCGGGATGGCGTCATCAGTGAGCAGGAAGCCACAGGTTGACGACTCCTGCGCCCGAGCGTCACGAAATGCGGAAGACCACTCTGCTGGCGGAGGTGCATATCTAATCTGCTTTTGAGGTGACTGCCTCGAAAGTTACCAAAGGACCTTCTTTGCTCTGGCCTCTTGTCGCCCGTTAACGCGTCGATCTACGTTTCTCGACTGCGCATGGCTACGCGAGCCGTGCTCAAACCTAAGCGAAGGATTTCTCTTGCCTGACGCCTTCTCTTGGTAGTCAACAAGACTCGCGATACATCGGTATCTCTCGGTAGCCAAATCCATAGCTAATGTGAGTCGACTTCTTTACAATCCATATTCTCTGTTCTGATGCGTGGGCGAAGGTTCAAATATCATGGCGCGATGAGCTGCCGTCGCCGTGCTAAACTCTGCTGGGGCTAGTGGCGTCGCGAAATCCCCAAATGAAGCACTACCTAGGTAAAGGTGGGCGTGCCCTCGTGACCCTCTGTACTCGACTCGACTCCTCGGCCTTGCCCTCACTGGGCGGGTTTGCCTGCGCGGAGGCATAGCGATAAGGAAAGAAATCGTTCGGAGGATCGACTTACAACACAAGGCGCGATCTCGAGTGAGAAGAATAGAAACCAATCCTAAATATCCTATAGCCTCACGATTATTGGTGTGGTGCGACGCGATAATCGAACTGCTTGGATGATGCGTAGAACTTTCAGAGATTAAGCGCTCGATACCACTTTTGTCACGTCCGGCTGGGCGTGGCGGTGCCTTACCGGGCACCACTGGTGACACAACATCAGTGTCAATGGAACATAAAACACATACATGAAATAGCGAAGTACAAAGCGATGTCGAGAAAACTTGCCTTTCGGCATATATAAATAACAACTTTACAAATGCAGTTTAATCCTTTTTACAAACCACCTGTGATTACTACAGACCTCAGAATGATATGACAACAATGGCGGGACGGGGCCGCAAACCACGAATGTAAACACTTACTGACGGGGACTATACGTGATAAGCCTCGGAGAAGCGGAGCTTCCCAGCATGACGTGACCACGAGCTAGGATCAACGGCGGTGTACCTCGACTGCGGCGTGAGCGGCCCGAAGGAGTCGATCTGCAGTGCAAGTATGTGAAACTAAAAATCACGTAAATGAAATCATAATAGTCTATGGCGGGAGGCGTGTATGATAACCAAACTCTGATTTTACAATAACTAGCGATCGTATCAAGTCGAGGACTCGCCTCGAATCATCGCGAAAGAACATGCTGATGGGTCTCGCGCCCGCGACATCAATCGTGCGTGGGACACATTCCTCATTCTTGGCGGTTTATGATATAAAAGTTCGAGGAACACGCATGAACACGAGTCCCGCATGCCATAATGCTGCCGTCTGCGGGAGTAAATCTGAAGGCATAGCGACTACTGCCAGCGGTACCAACAAGGTCATGGCGTATCATAAGATCTGTCTGAACCGTCGCATGATCAAAGCGGCCACTTGCGCGATATCTAATGTGCGCGTCTAGTCACGGAACTTCCGCGACTCTGCGTAGGCCAATCTCGTCGGCCGCGTGAGGTATCCCCGCGTCGAGGTAGCTACTCCCGGCGTCGTCACGGACTTCCAGTCCGCGTAGCCCTGAGGCCGCGTACCCGTAAGGGCGCCGCTAACACGGAACTCGTAGCTCCGCGTAGGCCCCGAGGACCGCGTGAGGTATTCTCGAATCATGGTCCCGGACCGCTGAGTCTACCACGCGTCGGAGGCGACAACCCGGAATCGTCTCGAGATGAGTGATGTAAAATATTAACACAACGAACATCGTTAACCAGCAGCACAACAAAGAACACCTACCTGCAACGTCACGAGATACTAACACGCGTAGCATCCTAACACGTTTACTTATCAAGCGACAAGAAAGTATTACAAGGCATCGCGAACCAATCTGATCAAGTTGTTCACACGAGGTACCTTACTATATGATTAACAAGATCGGGTTTTATCCCCAAAGTACTTCATACATTAACTCTTTAAAAGATCGTTACTTTCACAAAGTCACCTGATACGTAGTATCACGAAAATAGAGTGATTATCTTTTTAAGGTAAATCAATTACTTACCTTTGTAAAATCAGTATGACGTTCTTTTCGATGTTCAAGTTTGCCTAATTTCAATGTTCAAGTTTCTCATTTTAGAGCGGTTTAGTAGTTCATAGTCTTATTCATTTAAGAATATAATTCTCCTTTGAACAATCACAGAAACCTAAGCCTCTATGTGAGTAGGATATTCTTGTTTATAACAATCTTATTACAGACCATGATCTAGGAAATATCATTTTGTCTCGTCTTGGCTTATGCGGATGGAGGTTTCTCTTGGTTTTATTAGTACTTAATTAGTCAAAACATTTCCTTTTATTATTTGCGGTGGTTTGTCGATGCGTTCGATTTCGAAATCGATAAAACATTCTTAAGCGTTATACCTAACTTCCCGTAAAGCTAGTATAACTCTTAAGTTTTCAAAAAGCCAAGTATTACTTCTTCTTTCAAAATGATTCAAAAATCTTTTGAAATACTTCAAATTCTTTATTAACACATAACAAGCGATTATAGTTCAAATCGTTACCTTTTAAAAACCACGTGTATTTTCTTACGACGTAAAGTTGTTATAACCAACTTCCCATAAAGCGATTATAACACATGTTTTAAACCACTCAAACACATTTAGCGTATGCGTCTCGTACTACATAGTTCACATATCATGCTAGAAGAGATAGGAAGAGGTTCACATACCTCGCGGCAGTATCGACTAATAGCAGCGCTCAAGTACTTCAGTATCGGCTACTCCTTAAGCCACGTAGATCGCGCCACACGTGAGTACATCAACCTATAAGGCCAGTGCTTATTAACATTTAGATCTCATCGTAGAACATTCTCAGAAAATTCGTGCCTCCCCCCACATGGCGGCGTAAATCTCTCTCTATCGGGCGGCTGCCAAGCCAACCGGGGGTTATCGTCTAACCTGGTGCAATTCTACTCACGGTACTACTACCTGAGTCTCTTGTAATACAACCCATGTAATTACGATTCGGTACTCTTCTTTAAATTGGGCTTAAGTCGAAAGACATTGCGATAACTATGTTCGATTCTATTATATAGTATACTTCAACTATATATTCAAGCAATCATGTAATTTCCAATTACAATAGAGGAACAGATAATTACCTCGATAAGCCCATAATTATCTAGTTTAAATGTCGATCTGAGCAATCGTTTAGCTCGACTCAGCGCTCGACCGCTCCAAACCACCCAGAAGTTCTAACCAAACACACACAATATTGACTATGGAGATTTCCCTAGGGTTTTGGTTTGTGGTAGTGGGAAGTATAATAGTATTTACTGGGCTTTTCGTATAGGAATAACCTTAGAATACAACAAGGTATATGGCTAAGGTAATTTGGGCATTATAACAATACTTTTGAGAGTATTTCTACACCACTGGGGGTACCTGAGAACACCCCAGGTAGGGGGTGTGCTCTCGTGAAGGCACTAGGGAGAAAGTACCCTCTGGCCACTGAGCCTCGCGAAAGGGGAGGGTAGCTCGGCTAGAGCACAAGAAAGGGAGGAAGGCTTTCAAGACTTGGTGATTTTGGAATGGATGAAGTCTTGAGCTTAGGGGGTATTTATAGCAAAACCAAAGGCCAACCGATGGCGAAGATCAAGCCATGTGCAAGGCAAGTGTAAGGCGAGATCGAGCCATGTGCTAACCTACTCACAAAACACTCCACAAAACAAGGCCAAAACAAGGCCTGATTCAAGGCCATAAAGTGGTCCATTTCGGCCAGGTTGCGCTTCGATGTGAGGTGACACATGTCACCCTCGTTAATCCAAAATGTTTAAATCTCTCGGAAAAATCCATAAAATTAAAAATGACATGGCGGAAATTCCCTACGAAAGGCGTGAAAGCGTTTCGTCGAAAAGCGACTCAAAGCGGGTGTTGTGAACAAGATTAATTCGGCCAAGCCTTAGTACAAGTTTCAAATTTTCTCGTGCGTCCTTACGTACATACTCTGGAAATCTGAGGTATAACATGGTATGATTCATAGGAACTATCGGGAGCATGCTTTTAGCTATTTGGGGCGAGTTCTCGGGCGTTCAGCCATTTCTTGCCTCATGAGATAAGGAGGCTCAGCCAAGCAATTTTTGACGTGAGGCGAGTGGGCGGACGATTCGGGAATACAATGTAGAGTTTGACTCTTTGGCTCGGTATGTACCGGCTTTGGTGCGACATGGAGGGCGGTGCCGTATGTCACGAGGCTCGATGATTACTTGGCGAAGTTGCAGGGTAGCTCTTGGTAGGGCATGGATATTGCCGCGTGCGAGCATATGCGCCAGGTGTGTGGAGCGAGGGCGGCGTGTTATACCGTATTTCAGTATATGCGTGGGAATACGTGCAAAAGTCTAGCCTTAAAGTTTAGGCAAAGCGTTTTTGAGCACAACTCACAAAGCGAATAGTTTTTCCGAAAGCGTTTCCACGACTTTCGTAGGGTAAATTCGGCTATGCCATTTCTAATTTTGCGGATTTTTAGAGGCGAAACATTTTGGACCAGCGGGAGGCGACACTTGTCACCCTCCGATTGATGGACTTGAAATCGTCCATTTGGGCGATTTGGACAATAGTGAGCACGTTTTTGTGCCTTGTGCACAAGTCAAGGAGTTGGTAGGATATTTGTGTATAGTTAATCCTCACCTACACTTGCCTTGCACTTGTCTTAATCTTGGCCATTGGTTGGCCACTTCTTGACCTATAAATACCCGCAGAGATGAAGAGTTCTTCGTCCACAAATCTTTCAAGTCTTGAAAATCCTCTCCTCTCCCTTTGTAGCCTTTTAGTCCAGCACCTCCCCTCACTTGTGAAGGCCCTTGGCGAATACCCCCCCTCTAGCCTAGTAGTTTGGCGAGGCCACTAGCCTAGCCAAAATCTACCCCATCCCTTGGTAGAAAAGTTGTCTTCTAGTATTGTTATAATGCCCAAAATACCTAGCCCAAATCCCTTAGTACTTAGTAGAAGTTGTGAAGAACTTCTAAGGTTTCTTAGACTCTGGGAGCGTACAACTTAGGAGCTAAACCTTGCTCAGTAGCGACTTTATCTAGGATATTATTGGGCTTATTGAGTAACTAATCCTAACCCTCTTTTGAATTAGAGAATACTTCTTGTTGTAGTATTAGAATAAGTATTAAATACTTAGAAGAATATCACGAATAGAATTGGCTATTACCACGATGAAGGGTTTAAGAAGAATAATCAAAGTACTTACATAGAATTTGTTTTCACGATGAACTTATATAGCTCATGGGTAGGGAAGTCTTGACTTTCCATAGAATTGTGAACCCTCTGTTTAGAATGACCTTGAGTAGTCTTTGATAGATGTGCGTGACTATTATAGGTTGACTCTGCGCGACATATTGACTTGGCGGTGGTTTTATTTGAGAAGGTATGTGATTCTTCCAAAGCATGATATTTTACAATATATATAGTGCGGTGAGCGTCATGTGTTAAGCGAATAATAACTACGGCAATGTCTTTGACTTAAGCTGAATAATACTTACGGCGATGCCTCGGCTTAAGCACGAATAACAACTACAGCGATGCCTCACTTAAGCACGAATAATAAAGATGCGAAAGCATTTCATAAGAATCTTGAATCATTTTTTAGAGAAGAGAACTAATTGGTTTTTAAGCGAAGCTTAAGAGTTATACTAGCTTTATGGGAAGTTAAGTATAACCACTTAAGATTGATAAAAGAAAGCAGTTTGCCTATGTGTTTATAACGGACTTATATTGAATTGTGAAAAGAATAATAAGATGGTTTGATAAGTAGACATGATATGATGCTATGTGTGTTAGTGTCTTGTAACGTTTGTGTAAAAGAGTATTCTTGTTGTGCTTATGTTGTTAGCGATAATTTGTTAGGTTAGTGTAACATCACTCGCCTCTTGGCATATTCTGGGGTTAAGGCGCCTCCGTCGGGGTAGACTCGGCGATGCAGGACCGTGATTCGAGAATACCTCATGCGGGTCCAAGGGACCTATGCGAACTCGGGAGTTCGAGGTTAGTGTGCGGGGTTATACCTCATGCGATCTATGTGGCGTGCGGACGGCGAGTCGGGGCGATGCCGAGTAGCTACCCTCGATGCGGGGTTATATACCTATGCGGGCCTATGTGATTGGCCTATGCGGACTACTGAGTCGAGTTAGGCTTGCATGGTGATACTACGGGCATTGGCCTGCTTGATCATTCGCGACCTAGAAAAGACACATTCTGATTTACCTATTCTTTGCTCTTGTTTGTGATGTGGCTATATGCGGTTTCCTTGGTTGTTTTATACATCTTGCCTGTTTTTAAAATGATATGTTTCATTTAAGTATTTCTGACTTCATATACTTAGTACTGTTGTCTTGACCTCCTTGAGGCTGCGTTCATGCGCGGTAAGGGCAGCAGTGCTAGATCCATTCTTAGGATCTACGTTGGTGTCGGGAGCTCCATCTTTTAGGAGGCTCTACTTTTAGGTATGATCTCACTGTTGTGGATAGTTTTATCTGATCGAGTATGGCGGGGCCTGTCGCCATAGTTATATATTTCCTTAAGTGCATAGTCATGTTATGCGATGTCGGATATGCTTGCTAAACCATGTTTATATATATATGCGAAAGCGTGTTTTCTCACGTAAAGCGTATGCTTATTTTATAAAGCTTTCATGTCTTGCTTTATATTTCGATTACTACGATGTATGACTACTTGGGTGCCGGTGAGGCACGATCCACGGGCCGGGCAGTCGTGACAAAAGTGGTATCGAGGCGATTAATCCTCGGAAAGTGTCTCTGACCGTATCTAGTAAGTCTTGATTATCGGTGTGTTGTGCACCACCCGATGTCGAGGCTATAGGATATTTAGGATTGGTTTCCATTCTTCTCATTACGAGATCGTGCTTTAGAGGCATGTTATAGTTTGGACCCCTCTAACGTATTCCTTTCTATGTGATTATGCCTCGCGTAAGGCAACCGGGCGAGAAGGGCAAAGCGTGGAGGCGCTAGCGAGACACCCGAGTCACGAGGCTCGAGCCCGATCTATACGAGGCGGCGAGTTCTATGGCGCCCGGCCCAGCCGAGACCACAGTACCGCGCCTCGTCCCACGGCTGGGCGGAGAGTTAGGGTACAAGGAGATGCCCGGCTATTGGCTAAAGTTGTGGCCGTCTGAGAGAGGCTGGATCGGCGGTTCGATTCGGCTCGGCTCGATCGCGCCGTGGTGCACCGAAGCGAATAGTTTGAGACTACGAGATTTCTTGAGTTGTAGCCGCTTGAGTTTCTGGTGGCGGGAGGATGATCGCGAGGAGTTCATCCGTCGACTCTGAAGAATCGTGAGGGTGATCGAGGCCTCGGAGGCAGTCTGTGACCTTTGGTTCGCGTCGGCTGCGTGATCTGCGATCGATTGGTTTTGATTCATGGGAGTTATCGGGAAACCAGCGTCCCACTTGGGATGAGTTCTCGAGGCTTTCCTCGCTCACTTCGCCTCGCGGATGAGGAGGCGCGGTGATAGATTTTACTCTGCGAGGCGAGAGAGGGCCTTTGTCGGAAGTACAATGTCGAGTTTGATTCATTGGCTCGATATGTCCCAGCATTAGTAGCGAATATGGAGGATAGGGTGCACCGTATGTCACGGGCTGAAACGACTATATGGCGAGTCATGTCGGGTGTTTCTCTCGGCCGGTATGGGCATTACCGCATGCGAGCTCGTGCTCTTGGATGTGAGGCGTAGAGGCGCGGGTTGTGACGGCGAGAAGGCGGGGCGGCGGGGTCTTTTGGTAGCTATCGTGGTGGCGGCCTCGGCGGCGATCTGGGTGCACCACGGCCCGAGCACTCTGCACCGTCCTCGGCCGGCGGAGATATTGGCGGGCCGGGGCGAGGACTTGAGCGTCGAGCGGCGAGAAGTGCGGCGTCGAGACCACCCGCCGGTGTGGCGTCGGTAGATCCACCGGGAGTTGTGGTGCTACGGGAGTTTGTTTGATTGTGGCGGCGGGGTCACTATGCGGCTGTCAGACGAGGCGATCTTGATGGTAGAGTCGACTACGAGTTCTTTCGCGGGTCTTCTTCATCTCCTCTGATTACTCGCCGGGGCGAGTACTCGTGGAGTCGGCCAGTCGCGGAAGTCGTGGCTCGGGTCGATTCGCGGTCCTCGAGCGCATTTATGCTTTGTCGGTAAGCGGGATCGGGAGGCCTCGCTGATGTCGTCGCGGTACTTATCGGTTCAGGTTTGATGTGTATGCGTTGATAGATCGGGTTCTACTGCATCTATATATCTCCCTTGTTGCTAGTAGGATAGGGATAGAGCACGAGTCCATGACCACTCGAGTAGCTACGCGATGGGTGATTCGGTGGTAGCTCGGCGGGTATATAGAGCTTGTCTGTGACCATTCTGATCGTCGGACCACTGGCCGACTTGATAGAGTTAGAGATGATTGACTTGGCGTGATCATGGGGATGGATTGGCTGGCTTAACACTACGCCAATGTAGGCTGCGAGAGAAAGTAATGCAGTTCCGGTTTCTGAGGCCGGTTGTTGAGTGGGAGGAGCACGGTATCGTAGAGGTAGGTTTATTTCCTACCTCGAGGCTAGGAAGATGGTGCGAGAAGGGTATATCTACCGTCTCGTTGGTGTTTGATCTGAAGGCTGCGGTACCAGATTTTGATCGATTCGATGGTCGTGAAGTTCCCAGGCGTGTTTCGGATGACCTCCGGGTATCCCTCACGAGAGGAGATCGAGTTTTGTATAGATGTGTTGCGGATACTCGGCTATTTCCATTCGCCATACAGAATGGCACTGCGAGTTGAGAGAGTTGAAGGACGGTGAGGATTTCTTTGGAGAAAGGGCTTCATCGGGCCTAGTGTTTCTCCACGAGAAGCGCGGTATTGTTCGTGAAGAAGAAGGGCGGGGCAGCTGCGCATGTGTGTTGATCTGAGCGGTGAACAAGGTGACCATTAAACGAATACCCCGCTTCCGGGATTGATGATTTGTTCGACGATTGCGAGTGCGAGATGTTTCTCGAGATTGATCTGCGATCGGGCTATCATCAGTGCGAGTCGAGAGAGGTGGATGTCCCTAGGGTGCATTCGGACGATGCGGGCATTATGAGTTGAGTCATGTCTTTTGGGTTGACGATGCTCGTGGTATTCATGGATTTGATGAGCGAGTGTTCAAACCATTTTGGACACGTTTGTGATAGTGTTCATTGATGATATCTTGGTTTATTCGCTCGGAAGCGAGGAGCATGCGGGCATTTGAGGCTGTCTTGTGATTCTCGAGACCATCGATTTATGCGCCAAGTTTTCCAAATGTGAGTTTTGGTTGACTTGATGGCGTTTCTTGGGCATATTATGGTGATGGCATTCAGTGGATCTGGCGAGATCGAAGCGATCGGGACTTGGCCTGAACCTCTTACTCAAGCGAGAGGTTCGCGATTTTACGGGCCTTGCGAGGATATTATCGGTTCGTAGAAGTTTGCTTCTATCTACGCATTGACTAAGGTGACTCGGAAAGCGGCCAAGTTTGATGGTGATGCTTGTGGCGGGGTTTCGATTCTTGAAAAGAGGCGTGGCCGCCCGTTCTTACTCTTCGGAGGTCGGATGGTTATGTCGTGTATTGTGATCGTCGGGCATCGGGTTGGGATGTGTGTTGATGCGGCATGGCGGGGTTATAGCATATCGTCGGCGGTGAAGAAACACGAGAGGAACTACCCGCCCGTGATTTGGAGTTGGCGGTGTGATTCGCGCCTTGAAGATGCGGAGGCACTTATTTGTATGGGGTTGCGTGGATATTTTACGGACCACAGAGCCTCGGTATATCTTGACGGAGGAGGCTGAACTTACGGCGAGGCGGTGGTTAGAGTTTCTTAAGGATTACGATGTTGATATCTGTACCACGGGAAGGCGATGTTATGGCGAATGCTCTTAGTCGTAGGTCGATGGGAGCCTATCGGATGTGCGACAAGAGAGGAGGACATGGTTCGTGATTTGCATCGATTAGCGAGCCTTGGTGTCCGTTTGATTGATTACGATAGCGATGGGGTTATAGTTCGTGAGGTTGCGAGTCTTCCGTCGTCGAGAGGTGAAGAGGCAACAATTCGAGATCCGGCTTTGATTCGATATCGTGATCTGACTCTTACGTGAGGCAAGGGTCCTTTTGAGGTAGCACGATGGGGTGCTAAGGTTTGAGAAGCGGTGTGTGTTCCGGATGTTTGAGGACTTGGCGGAGTTCTTGGGAAGCACCGCGTAGCGCGTTACTCTATCCGTCAAAGTCGACCAAGATGTACCACGACGCCAGATACGTGTATTGGTGGGATGGCTTGAAGAGGGCGTTGCGAGTTCGTAGCTCGGTGCGTGTTGTCGGCGGTGAAGGTAGAGCACGGAGGCACGGTGGTTTATTCTGACGATTGAGATCCGACACGGAAGTGGGAGGTAATCAACATGGACTTCATCGGGATTACCTCGCACTCGGAGAGACATGATTCTATATGGGTTATCGTCGGCGGTGGCGAAATCAGCCCACTTTCTTCCGTCGGGCGACTTTTGGTGAGATTATGCGGACTTTACATCAGAGATCGTCGGTGCGTGAGTCCCTACCCGATCATATCGACGAGAGCGGTTTATGGATAACTTAGAGTCGCTTCGAGAGGGTTTAGGGGCGAGTGAGCACAGTCTGCATTTCATCCTGAGCAGACGGACGGCGAGCGCCTTATCGGACTCTTGAGATATCTGCGAGCTGTGTTATTGACCGATGGTAGTTGGGAGGATCATTTGCCTCTAGTTGAGTTCGCGTATAATAGCTACCACTCCGGTATTGGATGGCGCCTTATGAGGCCTTGTATGGGAGGAAGTGCGGTCGCCTATAGGTTGGTTCGATGTGGGCGAGTGCGGCTAGTGGGACGGTTGATACGGTGACGATGGATAAGGTGAAGCTTATCAAGGCGGCTATTGATAGCTTCGAGTCGGCAAGTCGTATCACGAATCATCGTCGTCGGCATCTTGAGTTCGAGTTCATGATTGGGTTTTCCTAAAGGTGTCACCATGAAGGGTGTGATGAGATTCGGGAAGAAGGAAACTTCGGCCCTAGGTACGTTGGGCGTTTGATTGTCGCGAGGTAGGCAAGGTTGCCTATGAGTTGGATCTGCGTCCGTCTGGGCGGTGCATCCGGTTTTTCACGTATCTATCTTTGAGGAGATGTATCGGGGATCCGTCTAGGGTACACCGATTGATGATGTCGGTGGCCAGGGGTTATCGTATGAGAGATTCCATGGCGATAGTCGATCGTCGGAGTTAGGCGTCTGCGGACCAGGGCGTGGCTTAGTCAAAGTCTTGTGGCGGAGCGAGCTCGAGGAGGAGATGGCGTGGGAAGCCGAGGAGGACATGAGGCGAAGTATCCTCACCTATTCCCACCTCGGGTAATTCACTTTCCTGCTTGTAAATTTTCGTTATCGTTTACGCCTAAGTGTTGTTACGTGGCGTGTGTGGCATTTGCAAGCTGTTTTAGTTATGAAGAATCTTACAGATTAGCGTCTTGGGAAGGAACATTCGGGATGAATGTTTCTAAGGAGAGGAGAATGTTATACCCGTATTTCGGTATATGCGTGGGAATACGTCTGAAAGTCTAGCCTTAAAGTTTAGGCAAAGCGTTTTTGGGCCTGACTCACAAAGCGAATAGTTTTTCGGCGAAAGCGTTTCCACGACTTTAGTAGGGTAAATTCCGGCTATGCCATTTCTAATTTTTGCGGATTTTTCAGAGGCGAAACATTTTGGACCAGCGGGAGGCGACACTTGTCACCCTCGATTGATGGACTTGAAATCGTCCGTTTGGGCGATTTGGACAATGGTGAGCACGTTTTTGTGCCTTGTGCACAAGTCAAGGAGTTAGTAGGATATTTGTGTATAGTTAATCCTCACTTTACACTTGCCTTGCACTTGTCTTAATCTTGGCCATTGGTTGGCCAGCTTGACCTATAAATACCCGCCCAGAGATGAAGAGTTCTTCGTCCACAAATCTTTCAAGTCTTGAAAATCCTCTCCTCTCCTTTGTAGCCTTTTAGTCCAACACCTCCCCCTCCTTGTGAAGGCCCTTGGCGAATACCCCCTCTAGCCTAGTAGTTTGGTAGGCCCCACTGCTAGCCAAAATCTACCCCATCCTTGGTAGAAAAGTTGTCTTCTAGTATTGTTATAATGCCCAAAATACCTAGCCCAAATCCCTTAGTACTTAGTAGAAGTTGTGAAGAACTTCTAAGGTTTCTTAGACTCTGGAGCGTACAACTTAGGAGCTAAACCTTGCTCGGTGCGACTTTATCTAGGATATTATTGGGCTTATTGGGGTAACTAATCCTAACCCTCTTTTGAATTAGAGAATACTTCTTGTTGTAGTATTAGAATAAGTATTAAATACTTAGAAGAATATCACGAATAGAATTGAAGCTGTTACCACAGTAGAAGGGTTTAAAGAAGAATAATCAAGCTGTACTTACATAGAATTTGTTTTCTGATGAACTTATATAGCTCATGGGTAGGAAGTCTTGACTTTCCATAGAATTGTGAACCCTCTGTTTAGAATGACCTTTAGAGTAGTCTTTGATAGATGTGCGTGACTATTATAGGTGACTCTCTGTGTGACATATTGACTTGGCGGTGGTTTTATTTGAGAAGGTATGTGATTCTTCCAAAGCATGATATTTTACAATATATATAGTGCGGTAGGCGTACATGTGTTAGCGAATAATAACTACGGCAATGTCTTTGACTTAAGCTGAATAATACTTACGGCAATGCCTGGCAAGCACTTTGAATAACAACTACGGCAATGCCTCAAACAAGCTGAATAATAAAGATCTGAAAGCATTTCATAAGAATCTTGAATCATTTTTAATGAAGAGAACTAATTGGTTTTAAGCGAAGCTTAAGAGTTATACTAGCTTTATGGGAAGTTAAGTATAACCACTTAAGATTGATAAAAGAAGCAGTTTGCCTATGTGTTTATAACAGACTTATATTGAATTGTGAAAAGAATAATAAGATGGTTTGATAAGTAGACATGATATGATGCTATGTGTGTTAGTGTCTTGTAACGTTTGTGTAAAAGTATTCTTGTTGTGCTTATGTTGTTAACGATAAGCTGTTAGGTTAGTGTAACATCACTCGCCTCTTGACATATGCAGGGGTTAAGGCGCCCTCCGATGCGGGGTAGACTCGGGCGATGCAGGACCGTGATTGAGAATACCTCATGCGGGTCGAGGACCTATGCGGAACTACGGGAGTTCAGGTTAGTGTGCGGGGTTATACCTCATGCGATGCATGTGGCCGTGCGGACGGCGAGTCGGGGCGATGCCGAGGAGTAGCTACCCTCGATGCGGGGTTATATACCTATGCGGGCCTATGTGATTGGCCTATCACGGACTACGAGTCGAGTTAGGCTTGCATGGTGATACTACGGGCAATTGGCCTGCTTGATCATTCGCGACCTAGAAAAGACTATTCAGTTTACCTATTGCTCTTGTTTGTGATGTGGCACTATGTGCGGTTTCCTTGGTTGTTTTATACATACTTGCAAAGCTGTTTTTAAAATGATATGTTTCATTTAAGTATTTCTGACCATATACTTAGTACTGTTGTGCGACCTCGCCCGGGCTGCGTTCATCTGCGGTAAGAGCGGCAGTGCTAGATCCACATTCTTAGGATCTCTACGTTGGTGTCGGGAGCTCCATGCTTTTAGGAGAGCTCTACTTTTAGGTATGATCTCACTGTTGTGGATAGTTTTATCTGATCGAGGTATGGCGGGGCCTGTCGCCATAGTTATATATTTCCTTAAGTGCATGTAGTCGTATTTATGCGATTGTCGGATGTAGCGCTAAACCATGTTTATATATATATGTCGAAAGCGATGTTTTCTCATAAAGCGTATGTCTTATTTTATAAAGCTGTTTCATGTCTTGCTTTATATTTCGATTACTCGATGTATGACTACTTGGTGCCGTAAGGCGCGATCCAGGCCGAGCAGGTCGTGACACGGCGGATGGGCAGTATCGGCGAGAAGAGGGCTAGAGCGAGGTCCTCTGGTAGTTTCGAGTAGACAACCTCGGCGGCGGTCAGTTGCACCTCGGCGGTTGAGCGCTCCTCCGCATCTTCGGGCGTCTGAGGCATTGAGGAGAAGGGCGGGGTTCTAGGGCTTGGGTTCCCGAGAGGACGAGGTCGGTCGGATGAGCCACCTATACCTCGGTGTAGTCGATCGGCGATTGCCATTATGGAGGGTGTCGTGGTACTCGGGAGCTTGTTATTCTTGTGGCGGCGAGGCCGTTTGAGAGAATTGTCAGGTCGAGGCGGCGGGAATGTTATGGCTTAGCCGGCGAAGTCGATGGTTGGATCTTCATCTTGGTGGCGTCGCCCGGGCGAGTGTTCGGACGGCGGTCGCGGCGAAGTCGTGGTAGGGGTTCGATTCAGCGGTCCTCGGAGCGCATTTATGCTATGTCGGTCCGTCGGGACGGGGCGTCACGGATGTCGTCCAGTACATTATTGATTGCATATTGTGATGTATATGCTTTGATAGATCGAGTTCTACGCTTGTCTATATATCTCCTCATATTCTTTGGTAGAATAGGGATAGAGCAGAACCGTAAGACCTTTTGAGGTGGCTACGCGATGGTGATTCGGTGGTAGTGGCGGGTATATAAGGCTTGCCCGGTGACTATAGGCGATCGTCGGACTCTGGCAAACTTGATAGAGTTGGATATGACGGACTTTGATGTGATCATAGGTATGGATTGGCTAGCGTCTTGCTATGCCAATGTGGATTATGAGAGAGATTAGTTCGGTTCGGTTTCTGGTGAAAGTGGTTGCTCAGTGGAAGAATCTTTGCATCGTAGAGGGTAAGTTTATTTCTTACCTCGAAAGGCTAGAAAGATGGTGCGGAAGGGTATATCTACTATATGGTTGAGTATTAAATCACGAGGTGAGATCTAGGACCTTGATCGATTCGATCGTTAGAGAGTTTCGGGCGTGTTCCCGGATGAGCTTCGGTATCCCTCACGAGAGGAAATTGAGTTTGCATTGATTTGGCGCGGACACGCGGCCGATATCTATTAGCCATACGGATGGCACTGCGAGTTGAAGGAATTGAAGGACGGTGAAGGACTTCTTTGGAGAAAGGCTTTATCGGGCCAAGTGTTTCTCCGCAGGAAGCGCCGGTGTTATTTGTAAAGAAGAAAGGCGGGGCCAGCTGCGTATGTGTATTGATTCTGACGGTGAACAAGTAACTATCGAAGCAGATATCCCTCCCATAATTGATGATTTGTTTGACGATTGCGAGTGCGAGATGTTTTCCAAGATAGACTGCGATGCGGTTATCATCAGTGCGAGTTAGAAAGCGAATATCGAAAAGCTGCATTCGGGACGGTATGAGCCTTTATGAGTTGGTGATGTCTTTCGGGTTGACAGCGCCCAGCGGTATTCATGGATTTGATGAGCGGGTGTTCAAGCCATTCTTGGATATGTTAAGTGATAGTTTTCATTGATGATATCTTGGTTTATTCGCCGCAGGCGAGCATCTGGTCATTTGAGGAAGGTATTAGAGTCCTCGGGGCCGTGATTGTATGCCAAGTTCTCGAAATCTGAGTTTTGGTTGGCTTGTGGCTTTCTTATGGCATGTTATCGGGTAGATGGTATTCGAGTTGTCTGACAAAGATTGAAGCGATCAGACTTGGCGGACCAGCTACACCAGTGGAGGTGCGCGACTTTTGGGCACTTGCGAGTTATTATCGGAGGTTTGTGAAGAAGTTTGCTTTCATTTGACATATTTGACTAAGGCGGACTCGAAAGCGGCTATATTCCGATGGGCGGATGCTTGTGAGAAGTTTCCGATTGCTAAAGGAGAAGTTGTGAAGCGCCCGATTCTTACTCTTCGGAGGTTTAGATGGATATGTTGTTTATTGTGGCAGTGTCGGGCTTGGAGTGCGTCTTTGATGCGGCCACAGCGAGTTATAACTTACGCGTCTCGGCGGCAGGAAGCATGAAAAACTATCCCGCATGACTTGGAGTTGGCGTGATGATTCGTACCTTGAAGATCTAGAGACACTATTTGTATGGAGTTCGTATGGATATTTACGGACCGCGAAGTCTCGGTATATCTTGACGGAGGAGTGAACTTGCAGCGAGGCGGTGGTTGGAGGCTGCAAGGATTCTGGCGTTGATATTACATACCACCGGGGAAGGCGATGTAGTTGCAGATGCCGCCAGTCGCGGTCGATGGGTAGTGCATGCGATGTCTGACGAGAGAAAAGGATATGGTCGGGAGTTACATCATTAGCGAGCCTTGGGGTTCGTTTGGTTGATTACGATAGTGATGGAGTTGGGTTTGAGAGGTTGTGAGTCTTCCTCGTCGAGAGGTGAAGAAGCGGCGATATGAATCGATTATGTTACGGTATCGAGATGCGGCTCTCGGGAGGAGAAGAGTCTATTTGAGTAGCTTTGATGGGGTGCTAAGATTAGTCGGTTGTGTGTTCCGATGTAGCGGGACTTCGTCGGCGATTGCAGGAGGCGCGCGGTGCTCGTTATTCTATTCATTGAGTCGACTAAGATGTACCATGACCTCGGTGTATGTATTGGTGGGATGGCACGAAGAGGGGCGTGGCGGTTTTGTTACCTGATGTCTAATTGTCGCGAGTTAGGTTGAGCATCGAAGCGGTGGGCTATTACGGTATTGATATTAGATGTGGAAGTGGGAGGTGATCAGCATGGACTTTATTACGAGGTTACCTACCACTCGGAGAGCGTGATTCCATTTGGGTGATTGTCGGCGGTGTGAAATCGGCATTTTCTTCGATCGGGGCGACTTTTGTGAGATTATGCGGGCGTATATCGGAGAGATTGTGAGGCGCACGGAGTTCTATATCGATTATTTGAGACGAGAGCCCGATTCACGGCTAACAGGAGGTCTTTCGAAGGGATTAGGGGCGAGTGAGTCTCGATGCAGCGTTCACCATCGGGCCAGCGGACGGGCCGGCGCTATCGACAACGAGGATATCTGCGGGCTTGTGTTATTGATTTCAGGGGTAGCTGGGAGGATCATTTACCTCTCGTGGAGTTTGCTTATAACAACAGCTACCATTCTAGTATTCAGATGGCGCCTTATGAGGCTTTATACGGGAGGAAGTGCAGGTCACCGGTAGGCTGGTTCGAGGTGGGAAAAGTGCATTTGGTCGGGCCAGACTTGGTTCAGCAGGCAGTGGATAAGGTGAAGCTTATCCAGGAGCGGTTGTTGGCATCTCAGAGTCGACAGTCGTATCACGGATCATCGGCGTCGACACTTGGAATTTGAGATAGATGAGTGGGTTTCCTAAAGGTATCGCCCGTGAAAGGCGTGATGAGATTTGGAAAGAAGAAACTTAGCCCAGTACATTGGGCCTTATCAGTTGTCCGTAGGATAGGCGAGGTTACTATGAGTTGAATCTGCCGTCCGTCTGGAGGAAGTACATCGATGTTTCACGTATCTATGTTGTGGAAATGTGTTGGAGACGTCTAGAGTGCACCCGATTCATGATGTCGGTGTGAGGGGTTATCGTATGAGAGAGTCTCATAGCGATACTCGGCCGTCGAGTTAGGCGACCGGACCAAGGATGTGGCTTAGTCAGTATTATGGCGAAGCGAGCGAGGAGGAGATGACGTGGGAAGTAGAGGATGACATGATGAAGCAGTATCCTCACTTATTCCCTATACCTCCAGGTAACCCACTTTCCTGCTTGGTAGTTTACTTTGACAATTATGCTTAAGTATGTTGTGGCTCGTGGAGTGTCTTTAATTGCAAAAAAAAAATAGTTAAGGGGGTCTATGTCGATATCGTGATTTGAGTAAGCCTAGAAGGAACATTCGGGATGAATGTTTCTAAGGGGGGAGAATGTTATACCAGTAGTTACGGCCCTTACGTGTGAGCGTCTGAAATGAGTAAGACTTAAAATTTTCGAAAGATAAGTTGACGGATTGTTTCGGACGGGTTTTAGTCAAATTTGTGGCGGGTTATGACCCTGTACATTGAGAGTTCCTAGGTGTTTCAAATTCCTAGTGCGTAGTTCGTTGAGTTTAGTTTCCAACGCAACCAAGCGTTCGTCGATAGGGCATCGGAGTAGGAAGTTATGGGAGTTACAAGTTCGGTCTTGTGAGACGGACGAAGGTGTTTGGGTAGGAGCCACGGTCGCGGCACGAGTGCGAGGGCAGGCGCGGAAAGATCTGAGGGCTCGCTGAATTTGCAGCGCCCTTGGCCGAGAGCGAGGCTGCGGCCGGAATGTCTGAGAGTCGGCGGAGTTGCTGTGCCATGGCCAGTTTGGCATGGCAGCGGCAGGTTCTGCGAAGTGAGTGGGAAATTACGCTGCCTTTTTGTTTTAAAAGAGGTCATGGGTGGGTGACAAGTGTCCCCCCGCATCTGATTTTTGCATGTCTTATATATTGACCAAGTCTTGAAGACTTGGTCATCTTTCAAATCCTTCTCTCTCTAAGCTAAAGCTCTCACTTCTCTCTAGAATTCCAAGAGGAATTCAAAGCTTAAGGAAAATCTGAAAAGTTAGGACAAGAAGGAAGCTTGTGGCTAGCTTGTAAGGGTTGTTGTGGTGGTGTTCTTGGAAAAGAGGCTAGCAAAATTGTTGGAATAATTTTGGCTAAAGCTCTAAGGTAACAATTCTTCTCTTGTAGCTAGTTATTGATGTTGCATGTGAAGAAGAAGGAACTTGTAGTAGTAAATAATGCTCTTAGATTCATTGCATGTAAGAAATATGGTTTGGATGTGAAAGAATTGGTTAAGAAGATTATGTGAGCATGTTGTAGCCTAAAAACTACCTTAGACTTGTTAAGTTAATTATTGTACCTTATGGGGAAGAATTTTACACACGAGTTTAGGTGTGTAATCCCCTTTGAAATGTTTGGATTGTTGGGCCTTAAATGTGGCGTTTGGATGTTGAATTCTGCCTTGAAAAAGGTGGCAAGTATGTAGAAACAAATGAAATGCTGCCCAATTTTCCATAGGAATTAGTAACTTTGAACTTGGAAATGTCTACATTGAAACTAGAGGTTAATAAAACGTATTATGGTCATTATAGGTTGACATATTATGTGCGGTATTTTGTACTTAGCAAGTGGATTGACCGAAGAGGTATGTGGAGCTTTCTTATCTCTTGAGCATGAGTAGTTATATCTATGTAGTACGGTAGACGTACAAAGATTTGACATTTTTCACTTGTTTTAAGTATATGATACTTGTTTCGTTTTAAAGTATAAGTCCCTTGGTTAAAGGGAGATGTGTTTGACTAGTGTATAATGGTAATATAACAACTTTATGGGAAGTTGGTTGTATTGGCTTTATGAAAGGTTGACAAGAAAAGGTTTACTCCAAGTAAAACAAGTACGGGTAAAGGATTTGAATTTGTGGAAGGCAAATTGTTTTTAAGGCATTAATTGCCTAAGGTTTTAAAAAGGATGAAGTCACTTGATTTTAGAAGCCTATTGTATTTTTAAAAGGTAAACGTAACTTGTTTTGCAAAGTTGTCGGGACTTGATACTACGGTTATTAGTATCTTGGAAGTTTTACATAAAAAGGAGTCATTTTCTTAAAAGGTTTACGGAACGTGGTACTTGGGTTAAAATCCCGGATTTTCTTTTAAAACGACATGTAGTGCCTTAAGTAACTAAAATGAGAGGATGTACTAGAAATGTTATTAAGGAGTTAGGAGATATTCTTAACTTGCTTACGTTTACGTTATGATAAGCGTGGCGCTTATGTTATGTACTATAATGGTTGTGTTGATTTATGTATTATTATTATTATTATTATTATTATTATTATTATTATTATTACTATTTATGCCATGGATTTGCTACCCGTGATGCGAGTCTGTGCGCTTGTACTCTGTGGGCCCACGCGGGGTCTATGCGAGTGAAATAGTCTCATGCGGGTGAAATAGTCCCATGCGAGGCGGATGACCTCATGCGGGTGAAATAGTCTCATGCGGGTGAAATAGTCCCATGCGAGGTGTTGACCTTATGCGGGTCCACAGGACCCATGCGGATGAAACAGTCCCAGAAGTAGGATTACTTAATGATACTACGGGCGGGAGATCTGTTTGATCATGAGCCTCTTATTTTATGCATTAAAGTTTATACTTATTACTCTGCATTGTTAGTAAGGCCACGATTATGCAGTATTTTTGACTCTCTTTCATGACTCCAGTTTATTTTAAACTTATGATATTATTTCAGTATTTTCCAGTTTTACATACTTGGTACATATTGTGTACTGACCCCCTTCGTCGGAGGCTGCGTTCATGCCACACGTAAGGGAAAGCAGGTGGTGGATCCTCATTCTTAGGATCTTTACTCAGGTGTCAGGAGCTCCATTTCTTCGGAGGCTCGACTTTTGGGTACGGTTCTCCCCGGTGTTGTAGATATTTGTACATTCAGGGGCATGACGGGGCCCTGTCCCGTCATAGTGTTTACTCATTCTTAGAGACCTGTAGTCCTGTTATAACTTGGGTTGTTAGGGATATGGCTATTCGATTTGATTATATTAGAGGTAGCCATTTTTGGTTAGCCTGTTTATTTCCTATATGGGTTCTTGTTATGAGTTTATTTTCCGTTGGTTTTCTCTGATGTTGTATCACAAGGGTGCCCGGGGTAAGGCACCAGTCACGGGTCCGTGGTCGGGTCGTGACACGCAGTGTCCCATCCTTCTTTTAACAAACAAAATCGGCGCTCCGCAGGGAGAAATATTAGGCCTAATAAAGCCTTTTTCCAGCAAATCTTTGTTTGGTCCTTGACTCCTCAACTCGGCGGTGTCGTGCATGCGGAGGAATAGATATAGTCGAGTGTCGACAATATATCAATACAAAACTCAATCTCCCTCTCTTGAGGATGCAGAAGATAAATGCAGAATACATGCGAAACTCTCTAACCACCATGGGCCCAAGAAGCGGAACCTCGGCCTGTATCGAATACGAACGGATGATAGATGTACCCTTTCTGCACCATCTTCCTAGCCTTGAGGTAAGAAATAAACCTACCCCTCGGCGACGTTGTATTGCCCTTCCACTCGATAACTGGCTCACTAGGAAACTGGAATCGGACCAACATGTCTCTACAGTCAACGTTGGCATAACAAGAATTCAACCAGTCCATACCCATAATGATGTCAAAATCACGTCTCGACTCTATCAAGTCCGCTAGGGTCTGACGAATGTATATAAACACCGGGCAATCTTTGTACACCCGCTCAGCTAACACCGAATCACCCACTGGTGTAGCTACCTCAAAAGGCTCTATCGACACCGACTCTATCCCTATTCTACCAGCAATAAGAGGGGACACATAGTACAAGGTAGAACCTGGATCTATCAAAGCATAAACGTCACAGCATGAAATCAATAATGTACCTGTGACGACATCCGGGGAAGCCTCCTGATCCTGCCGGCTGGCTAAGGAATATATGCGGTTTTGTGGACCGCTAGAGCTAGGACCTCCACCACGACCTCTGCAGCGGCTGCGTCAGTGAACCCCACGCCTCGGGCGCGTAACCTGAAGAAGAAGACCCGGCCGACCACAGGCTGAACCATACCACCCACGCCGCCTCTGGTCGGACAATCCCTCTTCATATGGCCCTGTTGGCCACAAGAGAAACAAGCTCCCGAAGCAGTACGACACTCGCTCGGGTGAGATCTAACGCATCGAACACACCGAGATAGGGGCGGTCTCGATCGGTTACGGTCTCTGCCTCCCTGAAACCCCGAAGTCCTGGAGCTCTGACCTACTCCTGAATAACTCGGCTGATCAAACCTCACCTAAAAAGCGAGAAGGAGCACTGCATCTGACTAAAATATGGACCTAACTGCTTCTTGAGGTTGTCCATCGAAAATTTCCACTGAAATCCTGTAGTCAAGACCTCTTGAATTTGGGTGGGAGTCTGGCTCTCTCTCTCTCTCTCTGTCCTCGATCCACGCATAAGCTGCGCATCTGGCAATATCCATACACAGTGAAGGGCCACTCCGAGAATGCATTAATCATATAACGGTCTATCCCGTCACATGCGGTGAACTCATCAGCCGTATCGGCCCATGATAGTGATCGCATATCTGGCCAACGAGTCAAACTCCAGGTTGTACTCTCTTATAATCCTCATATTCTGTCTCAATGTCAAGAATCTATCCACGCGGGCTCTCCTCATCTCAGGAGGCAAAAAGTGATCAAGGAAGTCCTCTATGAACTCATCCCAAACAGCTGGAAGAGCACCCATATCTCTAGACAACTCCCATGACTCAAACCAGTTTAACGCAATATCGCGTAACCGGTAAGAATCTAACACAACAGACTCTGTCTCTGAGGCCCTAAGCACTTGCATAGTCCGCTGTACCTGTCGAATGAACTCCTGAGGATCATCCTCAGGTCTCGAACCGTAGAACTCGGGTGGATTACAACCCAGAAAATCCAGATCCTCAAAGCTGTCGGCTCTGGGTTAGCTACACCTCTTGTCGTGTTGCCACCACTGCTATGCTAGTCAATAACCTGATCTGCTCTCCATAATCTCTATACTCTTCCCCTGTCTTCGGAACTGGAGGCTCAGGTATCGGAACCTCTGGAGCTACGGCCGCTCTCGGCTCTAATCTTGTCGTCGGCGTGGTGAACTTCGCCCGGCCAGGCCTGACCTCAGGCATAGTATGGGCCTGAGTCCTAGTAACCCTCTGTGCACCACTAGCGACTCACTGCTTTGCCTTGCCTCAGGCCCTGGTGCGCCCGTGGAGGCATAAGCGATACATAAGAATAGGTCGGAGAGGATTCAACCTAATAAGGCGACTGCTCTTGCGATCTCGGAGAGAGAAGAATGAAACCAATCTTAAATGTCCTGCGACCTCACGATTATAGATGTAGTTCACCACACCGATAATCAGACTCTACTAGACACGGTCTGTAGACAATTTACGAGGACTAACTGCTCTGATACCATTTTTGTCACGACCCGACCCCGGGCCCGCGAATGGTGCCCTACACAGGCACCCCTTCAGTATCATCGGAGAATAGATCGGAACATCGTAAACTAATAAAATAATAGACATTAAATACCAGCAGGCCGATAAGGCCACCTTCCAAAACATACATAACCCAAATGAGCGATTACATCTTTGTTTTACAACCCGATCCACAAGATATGACTACGGACCTCTAAGAATAACAAGCGTGATGGGGCGGGGCCCGCCGTACCACGAATGTACATAAATCTACAACATCGAGGAAAGCCGTACCAAAAGACAAGCCTCGGAGAAATGGAGCTTGACAAGCGATCGTGATCCTTAGGTGAGATCCACACCTTACCCTACTGCGGCGTAAGCGCGGCCGAGAAAGGGTCGATACCTGATATGTACCAAGTATGTAAAACTGAAAAATACTGTAATTTACATCATAAGTCTAATATGAAGCTAGAGACATGTATGATAATCAAATTAACAGTATATTGTGCCTTACTAACAGTGAGATTAACAAAATATACATTTCCGGTTCTTAAAATAGGAAACCTGTGATTAACCTAGGACCATCCGCCCGTAGTATTATCACGCAATCCTACTCCTGGACTATTTCACCCGCATAGGCCATATGGACCCGCATGAGGTAATTTCCTCGCATAGGAGGGTCCGGTCGCGTGAGACTATTTCACCTGCATGAGCCCTATGGACTCGCATGAGGTATTCCTCACATCATGGGGAGCAAATCCACGGAATATGCAAATGCCACAAGCCCGGGGAATGACCCCGTAATGAACAATATATCGCAAGCACAACCGGCTACTATAAATAACATAAGCAAGTTAAGAAACCCCTTAACTTCTCATTAGACTTAATTAGCATACATTCTCATGTCTTTTAACTTAAGGAACTATCGTGTCATGAAAGATCAGAATTTAACCCAAAGTACTACGTCTTCTATTCTTTTAAAATGACTTTTTCATATAAAACCCAGAGATACTAATAAGCTAGTATCGAGTCATATCTATTTTCAAGACAAGTCACAATATCTTTTAGAAATACATTTATAGGTTTCTAAACCAAGTGACTTTTTTTGTAAAACTTTAAGCTATTGATGCCTTTAAATCAATATTTTCCATTCTTTATTTCAAGTCATTTATCCTTGTTTACATTACTAGAATAAACCATTCTTTTAACTTCCCATAAAGTTATTATAACCAACTTCTCATAAATCCGTTATACTAACTTTATTCTTTTAAAAACTAAAACCTCTTTAACCTTTAAAACAAGAGAGTTAATTTTCTAACTCAACCAACTTGGAAATTCTCAAAACAAGTCAAGGATATCAAATGAACCTAAATTCATTTAAATCTCGTACGTCTACTGTACTTATACATTGATAACTATTCAGTCTCGAGAGATAAGAAAAGTTCCACATACCTCTTGGTTCAATCCACACTAAGTGCAATATGTCGTCGTAGTATGTCAACCTATAATGACCATAATATGTCTATTAACTACAAGCGAGCGTAGAATATTCTCGTGTAAAGTCACTTATTCTACGGAAAATCGGACGACTTCCTTTGTTTCTCGTACTTTTCCACCTTTTCAAGGCGAATTCAATAACCAAACATGCCACATTTAAGGCTCAACACATCAACCAAACAAAGGGGATTACACACCTACGGGGCGTGTAAAATTCTGCCCACAATTAATACCAAGTAATTCAATAACGATGCCATTCTCGCCATAATATATAACAATGCAAAGTCTTATCGATTCCTTTTCAATCCAAGTTGTTTAGTCTAACATGTTATATAGTCGCAATCGATTATAACAACTACATTCTTCTATTAGATAACATGCGGCGATTATAACTATCGACCAAATTGTATTTCAATTTCAATAGCTATGAGGTCATTTTCGGATTTAGGCTTCGATATCCATAACACTTATAAATCTCAATACATATATCTCATGCATGTTAAAATGTATAACTACAACAACATGAAATCTTATAACACTAAGAGGATAAGATTGTTACCTTGACAAGCCTTAATCGACTTGAAGATTCAAAGTCACTTCTTAGCAACTTAGCTCCTTTCCTTCATACTCGATCCTATTTGAAGCCTTTAGAAGTTCACAAACAATTTTCCTTCAATTTCCACACAAAACTATGAAAATGACTTAGGTTTTCACCTTGCGACTAATGTAAGAATGAAGCTTTTCCGGGATCTTTCTATTGAGATATCCTTACAATACCCTTAGGAACCTTGGTTTAAATTATTGGGATTATTGAACCACAAACAAAAAAAATCTTGTTGAAAGGAGGGCAAACCCGAGAGCTCCTCTCAAGAACACACAATTTTCTCTAAATTTTTCTAAGTGTTAGAACTTGTCTTGCTACTAGTGTGACTATTAACAAAATGAAGGGTTGAGATCAAGACACTTGTGGGGATAGGATGAAGGAAATTTAAATATCAAGTCAAGTGGGCTCTTTGACTTAGTAAATAATATCAAGCTTTGGGCTTGCAAGACTTGATCATCCAAGCTTTGGTCAAATGACCTTCTTGTCCTTGGTCTAATTCGTTCAAGACCATCCAAGGGGGGGGTGACACGTGTCACCCTCCCATTCATCGTAATATTTCATTTTCGGACATTTCCATAATTCTGATAAATTCTACGAGTCTCAAGTTTTAGCGTCCTGATTTCTTACGTATGTTCTTATATACATGTCCTAGAATTTCGGGGTGTAACAGTTACGACACCTCTATCTGGTAGCGCATACACGTCATACGAGGGCATCTCTACTCACATAATAACATTTTTCGTATATTCATCATTTCGTTTTAACAGTTATGCACTAATTATTTCTTAAGCTTAGCTTGCAGGAGTATCAACACAATGACGCCTTCATCAACATTGTCGACATAATGACGTCTTCATCAACATCACATCCGAAAATGACATCATCAGCAGTACGTCTGAAAATGACACTATGTCTGAAAACGATGCCATGTCCAAAAACGACGCCACGTCCGAATATGATGTCATGTCCGAAAATGACACCATGTCCAAAAATGACGCCAGGACCGAAGGCGGCGCGGGTTGAAAATGGCGCCATGTCAAGCGATGTCATGTCAAAGCGGCGCCGAGTTGAAAATGGCCAAGTCGAAAGCGGCCTTGAGTCGAAAACAACGCCAAGTGAAAATGGCGCCAAGTCAACGACGTCATGTTCGAAAATGTCGCCATGTCCGAAACGACGCCATGTCCGAAAATAACGTCAAGTCCGAAAATGACGTCAAGTCCAAAAACGACGTCAAGTCCGAAAATGATGCAATGTCCGAAAATGACGCCATGTCCGAAACGATGTCATTTCTGAAAATGATGACATGCTCGAAACTGTTACACCTCGTAATTCCAAGAGGATGAGATGAGAACGTACGAAAGGAAATAAGATTCGAAGTTGAAAAAAAAAGAAAAAAAAAAGTTGGCAGAATATTTTTTTTTTGGACAGTTTTTCAGTCAACTTGGAAGCAGCATATATCCTAGTATAATTGGGGTTTTTAGGTGTTTCAAAAGCCTAATATGAAGTTCATTGAGTCTAGTTTCCAACGCAACAAACCGCTCGTCAATAGGACATCAGAGTAGAAAGTTATAGACGTTACAAGATTGGCTGACAGAGCGAGGCGAGTCGAGCGCCGCAGCTGCAGCCAGCGGGCGCGGAAAGCTGAAATTATGCGAAGTGCGAGCCATGGCGCGGGCGGATTTTTGCGGAAATGGGGTAAAAATAGAAGATATTTGTTGTAAAGGACCCCTGGTTGGGTGACAAGTGTCCCCCCAACTTGTGGAACAAGATAAAGTCTATATAAGACATGTCTTGCTAGATTTACATCATTTGCAAGACTTCACCCAAATTTTTCTCTTCTCTCTCAAATAGTTAAAAACCCTAGGCCTAAATGAGATTTTTGGAAAGGCAACAAGAAGGAAATATGTTGGCAAGCTTGTAGGGGATTAGTAGAGATGATTTTAGCGGGAAGAAGAATTTCAAAAAGAGGAGCTAAAGTTGCTAAGGATCGACTTGTAATCTTGGAGCATTTTTTGGGCTAAATGAGGTATAATCTTCGTCTTACTTTTGTAATTGAAGATTCCATGTTATTATAAGTTAGAAATGATCATGCGATATGTGTTATGAAGATTGATAAGTGTTATGGAAATTTGGAAGCTCAAATCCGAAAATGACATGTTAAGACATTTGAAAATTGAAATACAAATTGGTCGATAATTAGAATCGTCGCATGTTTACCTACTTGAGGATTGTAGTAGTTGTAATCGATTGCGGCTTGATATCATGTTATACTAAACCACTTGGATTAAAAAGGAATTGGAAACGATTTGTATTGTTGCCTAATTGTCGAATTGACATTTTAGTTTAGACTAGTTTGTTATCGTTTGTGGTGAGCCAATTGGGGCTGTTTGGTTATTCATTTGTATTGAACTACCTTATAAATTGTGGTGAGCCAATTGGGGCTGTTTGGTTATTGTATTCGGCCTTGAAAAAGGTGGCAAAGTTAGTAAAAACAAAGGAAGTGTTGTCCGATTTTCCGTAAAATTTAGTGACTTGCACTTGGAATATTCTACGTTTGAAACTAGAAGTTAATAGACGTACTATGGTCATTATAGGTTGGCATACTACGTACGGCGATTGGACTTAGCAAGTGGATTAAACCGAAGAGGTATGTGAAACTTTCTTATCTCTTGAGCATGATTAAGTTGTAAATGTATAGTACGGTAGCGTCTGAGATTTTGACAATCTTGTCTATTTGATATCCTTGGCTTATTTTAAGAATGCCCAAGTTGTTTGAGTTAGGGAATTAACTCACTTGTTTAATTATTAAGGATATCTTGGTTTTTAAAAGTTAAGAGACTTTAAGTATGTTGAAAGTATTTTGATACTTGTTTTGTTGGAAAGTTTAAGTCTCTTGGTTAAAAAGAAGTATGTAAGTTGCTAATGTATAAAGCTAGTATAACGGCTTTATGGGAAGTTGGTTATAATAGCTTTATGGAAAGTTAATAAGAGAATGGTTTACTCTTAAGTAATTTAAGCATGTTAAGGGACTTGAAGAGTTTTAAAGAATGTGACACTTGTTTTGTTTTAAACGTATAAGTCTCTTGGATAGGAAATTGTACTTGACTTAGGTATAAAGTGAATATAACGACTTTATGGGGAGTTGGTTATATTGGCTTTATGGAAAGATAAATGTCTTGATTTATTTGAAAGGCAATTTGATTTAAAGGCATCAATTGCCTAAGGCTTTTACGAGAGAAGAAGTCACTTGATTTAGAAGCCTAATTTTATTTCTAAAAGTATTGTGACTTGTCTTGAAAAAGAAATTGTAACTTGATACTACAGTTATTAGTATCTTGGAAGTTTTATAATGAAATGAGTCATTTTGAAAGAATAGAAGTACGTAGTACTTTGGGTTAAATTCCCGGATTTTTTTATAAAGAACATGTTAGTGCCTTGAGTAAACTAAAATGAGAGTGTATATGAAACAGAATAATAAGAAGTTAGGGGATTGCTTAACTTGCTTATATATTGTATGATAAGCCGGTGAGTGCTTATGTTATGTGTGATAGCCGGATTTGTGCTAGTAGTTCAAGAATAATTGCGGGTCGTTCCTCGGGTTTGTGGCATTGTATATTTAGTGGATTTTCTACCCACGATGCGAGGAATACCTCATGCGAGTCCGTAGGCTTATGCGGGTGAAATAGTCCCGTGCGGGCGGTCCACTATATGCGAGGAATGCCTCATGCGAGTCCGTAAGGGCTTATGTGGGTGAAATAGTCCCGTGCGAGGAATATCTCATGCGGGTCCACGCGATCTATGCGGGTGAAATAGTCCCGGGAATAGGATTGTAATGATCTGCGCGACAGTGGTCTGTTTTGATCGTGAGCTTCTACTTTATATTGTAAGTATACACCTATTTTACTCTCATTGTTAGTAAGGCACGATGTCTTGTTAATTGAGTATCATACATGTCTCGATTTTATTATTAGACTTATGATTTCATTACAGCTGATTTCTCACATATTTGGTACATGTTGTCTTGACCTCCTTCGGGCTGCGTTCATGCCGCAGTAGAGTGCTGTTCTTGATCCTCGCTCTTGAGATCACTGTCACCGTTGAGAAGCTCCTCATTTCGGAGGCTTATCCACGGTATTGTCGGTTGTTGTACATTCGAGGTATGGCGGGCCCTGTCCCGCCAGGATTTTTATTCTTAGAGGACTGTAGTCACATTGTGTATTGGGTTGTAAAGAAAAAAAAATATGTCTTGTTTTATTGGTATAAATTCTGAAAGGTGGCCTTATCGGCTAACTTGTTGTTATTTTATGTTTAAGTATTTTATCGATTGTGTATGTTCACTGCTATTCTCGATGTATGCGAAAAGGGTGCCGGGTAGGGCACCGATGTGGCGGGTCGGGTCGTGACAAAAGTGGTATCGAGCGATTAGTCCTCGGAAAGTGTCTACGCATCGTGTCTAGTAGAGTCTTGATTATCGGTGTGTTGTGCACCACATCTATGTCGTGAGGCTGCGGGACATTTAGGATTAGTTTCCATTCTTCTCACTCTAAGATCGCGATAAGGCACGTGTGGTTATGGTCGTCTCTCCTAACAGGTTATGTTGTTTGCATTTCTGAAAAAGGCAAATGATGACCAGGAAAGATTATGTGGATTGCGTATTCGGGTTGGTAATGTTTGTAGTATAGTTGGTATTGGGACATACAACTATCTGATTTATGTATTAAGTCACATATGTTGCCTAGAATGGTTTTAGATTACCGGGATTTGGTAAAGACTAAATAGATCTGGAAGGTATGAACAGTTAAGGAACTCTCATCGAGGTTTTACGTGCTAATTTGAGATAATTAGGTGATGATGAGTTGTGTGAGAATGAAATGGACCCTTAAGAGGTTAATTAAGGGACCTAATGGAAGACTATGTTAATAGATTGAGCTACGTAGTGGGATTTCGAGAATGAATGCGGGTGAGATCCGTATGGAGTAAGTATGGTTGTTGTGGACAAGACAACCCGATTATAGTATATGAGAAGTTAGTGTACCCGTTTATGGGGTGGGATCAGTTGATAGTAGTCCCGCTACGTGACAGGGTCACGAGGGTACAAACCGAGTCTAGTTAATCGTTTTACGGGTTCGTGGACGTGTTCCACCGGAACCAGGTTGTGAGAGCCGGAATGGGCCTTATATTGTTTAATATAGTAACTCCAAAGAGTGGAGGCCAAAATTAGTATGGAATTTATGCACGTATGCTAGTATAAGTTTGGAAATGCGGAAGAATACGACCAGGTGAAAAGAGAGCAACCAAGTGTAAAGAAATAAAGCCCGAATCCATGAGGACCTTTCGAGGTGACTACACCCGTGAGTGTTGGGTGGTAGGCGGCGGGTAGATAATTGCGCGAACGATCTGATCGTTGGACCACTAGCGGACCTAGCGAGTTGTTATAACGAGCATAGAGGTCATTATGAGTGCGATCTAGTTGGTCTCGTTATGCCAGCGTTTAGTGCAGAGAGATTGGCTCGATTCGATTTTCTAGTGGCGATTATCCGGTGTAAAGGAAGAGAAGTGGCGGTAACGATGAATTATCTTTCCTTCTTTGGCATCATTGTTTTTCTTTTTAAATGCTGTGACTTGTTCATGAGGTAAATCGACGCAGAAAGTAAGTAATAATTGAATTTGAAGGAATTTATGTTAAGTGCCCTCGAGGTACTTGAGTTGGTTTGGTGTGGCGGTCAGGGCCACGACCTTCCGGATAATTTCAGGAAAATGTACAAGGCAAGAATAAAATAAGTACGAGTGCTGCCGGCGGAAAGCTGAGGGCATCTTTGGTGGGTTGGAAAATCTACACGAACTTAAAGGCGGTGCGTGATGATTAGATAATTACTGGACCGCAAGAGGACCCTGTGATTATGGTTGTGACTCCAAGGAAAGTTTAAAAAAGGGAGATAAGTTCTCTTCCCACGAAAAATGACGATTTCGACATGGGGTTATGTGTACTCATGTTGTTAGACGCAGGATATGAGACAGTAAGGTCTTGGTATCGTCGTACCATAGGTTCTGATTGTAGATACCCGTGGGAAAAGTGTTGTGTTGGGGTAATTAAGAACGACGCGTTTAATTGGTCGAGGAAGTATCGTAAAGATATTAATGTAAGTTGCACGGGTCATGATTACCCTGCGAGTGTAAAGACCATTAGTTGATAATGGGCGAAGAACATTTCAAGAAAATGTGGTAACACCTAGTTATAGGCTCTACAACCGGAAAGGAAAACCGGGTTACTACTTGGCGAGATCGAAACCTCCCCAAAAAAATGTGATTGTGATGAAGTCTTAGCCTGAGGCAAGCAAAGGAATCAAATCTAAGTTTAGTGACCAAGTTTGGTTGCAAGAGAAAGGGAAACAGGAACCATAAGTGAGATTAAGGATACCCGAATATTTCGCGAGAATGAGAAAGGCTTTCGATTATCGAAAGATAAGTTGACCACGACTACGATTCTAACCTCCCTGTGAGACTAGAGGTTAGGTTATTATGATAACACGTTGGGTGTTGGGCTAGGTTGTGTCTTTGACGCAACCCGATAAGATAGAGCCTATGTTTTCCGTGAGTTAGGGAAGCGGAGAAGAAATTGCGCCACTCACGATTTAGAGTGGCGGCGATTAAATCATGCTTGGAAGATTTGGGGCATGGCGTATACTGAACTTCATGTGGATAATTGTGCAGGACCACAAAGCCTCGGTATGTCTGCAGATCGAGGCGATAGAATTTGCGACACCGATGGTGGTTAGAGTTACTCAAGGATTGTGATATTGGTATCCTATACCATCCGGGAAAGCCAAGACGATTCTGAGATACTCTTTGTGGTGGACTAAGGGTAGTACGCGGATGGGCAGCCGATAGGCGGATATAGTCCGTGAGATCCTTCGCCACGAGCCTAGGGGTTCGATTATTTGTTCCAAGGTTAATGAAGTCTAGATCAGAGGTTGCCGAGTCTTCCGTTGTTGGGAGGTAAGGAGGCGACGATGAGGATTCGATGATCTGATATCGATTACGACTCTCGGAAGAGAAGAGCTGTTTGAGTAGCACCGATGGGTCTTTGTGAGATGAGATAGATTGTGCACGGCCTTGCAGACTAGTCGCGAGGTTTTAGGAGGCACAGTGCTTATTGCTCTAATTGTTTGGGGCCGACTAAGTCGTGTCGTGACCTCAGATGTATGTATGGGTAAGATGACCGGAAAAGAGACATAGCGGAGTTTACTGCTTAGTGTCCGAAAGTTAGCAGTCATGGTTGTGTACCGAAGCCCATGGCTATTGCGAGCGATTGAAATCCCAACCTAGATATGAGAGGTAATTATTATGGATCTTGTTACGGTGGCATCGTACTCGAGGAAGTGCGACTCCAGGGGTCATGGTAAATGATTTGTAAACCAGCCGTGTTCTTCCGGTTAGGACCACTTACTCGGCTGAGGTTCGTGCTAGTTTTTTTTTTTTTTTTTTAGCAGGGGGATTGTGAGACTGCACGGGGTTCCTACGTTTATGATGTCAGACAGATGAGCTCGATTACAGATAACTTCTGGAGGTTTTTCGGAAGGGTTTTAGGGACACAAGTGACTCTCGTGTGCATTACACCCTGGCCGAGCGGACAAGGCAGAGTGTACTATCCGTGCCTCGAGGATAGGTCATGGCTGTGTTCTTGATTTCAGAAATAACCGGGAGGGTTAGTTGCCTCTTGTTGAGTTACGTACGATAACAGATACCCTTCCAGTATTCAGATGGCCCTGTATGAGGCCTTGTATGTAGGAAAGTTTAGATCGCCGGTTGGATGGTTCGACATAGGCGAGGTTCAGTTATTTGGTCCAGACTTGATTCAGCGGGCTGTGGATAAGGCGAAGCTTATCCGGGAAAGATTATTAGCAAGCTCAGAGTCGATAAAAGCTTTATGCAGAAAACCGACGTCGACACTTGGAGTTCAGGTTGACGTTGTAGCATAAGTATTGTTATGTGGCCAGGTATGGCAAGTGTGATTATGTTGGGTGTAGTCAAGGGACTATGCCAATATCCGTTTAGATTGGACTCCGAAAGAACATCCGGGGACGAATGTTTCTAAGGGGGGAAGAATGTTACACCCCGTAATTCCAAGAGGATGAGATGAGAACGTACGAAAGGAAATAAGATTCGAAGTTGAAAAAAAAAAGTTGGCAGAATATTTTGTTTTTTGGACAGTTTTTCAGTCAACTTGGAAGCAGCATATATCCTAGTATAATTGAGGTTTTTAGGTGTTTCAAAAGCCTAATATGAAGTTCATTGAGTCTAGTTTCCAACGCAACAAACCGCTCGTCAATAGGACATCTGAGTAGAAAGTTATGGACGTTACAAGATTGGCTGACAGAGCAGGCAGGGTCAGCCGCTGCCGCAGCAACTGCGGCGCCGGGAAAGCTTGTCCGAATTGCAGAGTCGCGGCGCCGCTGCAGGCCGGGCGGATTTTGCGGAAATGGGGTAAAAATAGAAGATATTTGTTGTAAAGGACCCCTGGGTGGGTGACAAGTGTCCCCCCAACTTGTGGAACAAGATAAAGGCTATATAAGACATGTCTTGCTAGATTTACATCATTTGCAAGACTTCACCCAAATTTTCTCTTCTCTTCTCTTCTCTCTCAAATAGTTAAAAACCCTAGGCCTAAATGAGATTTTTGGAAAGGCAACAAGAAGGAAATATGTTGGCAAGCTTGTAGGGGATTAGTAGAGATGATTTTAGCGGGAAGAAGAATTTCAAAAAGAGGAGCTAAAGTTGCTAAGGATCGACTTGTAATCTTGGAGCATTTTTTGGGCTAAATGAGGTATAATCTTCGTCTTACTTTTGTAATTGAAGATTCCATGTTATTATAAGTTAGAAATGATCATGTGATATGTGTTATGAAGATTGATAAGTGTTATGGAAATTTGGAAGCTCAAATCCGAAAATGACATGTTAAGACATTTGAAAATTGAAATACAAATTGGTCGATAATTAGAATCGTCGCATGTTTACCTACTTGAGGATTGTAGTAGTTGTAATCGATTGCGGCTTGATATCATGTTATACTAAACCACTTGGATTAAAAAGGAATTGGAAACGATTTGTATTGTTGCCTAATTGCCGAATTGACATTTTAGTTTAGACTAGTTTGTTATCGTTTGTGGTGAGCCAATTGGGGTTGTTTGGTTATTCATTTGTATTGAACTACCTTATAAATTGTGGTGAGCCAATTAGGGCTGTTTGGTTATTGTATTCGCCTTGAAAAGGTGGCAAAGTTAGTAAAAACAAAGGAAGTGTTGTCCGATTTTCCGTAGAATTTAGTGACTTGCACTTGGAATATTCTACGTTTGAAACTAGAAGTTAATAGACGTACTATGGTCATTATAGGTTGGCATACTACATACAGCGATTGGACTTAGCAAGTGGATTAAACCGAAGAGGTATGTGGAACTTTCTTATCTCTTGAGCATGATTAAGTTGTAAATGTATAGTACGGTGAGCGTCTGAGATTTTGACAATCGTGTCTATTTGATATCCTTGGCTTATTTTAAGAATGCCCAAGTTGTTTGAGTTAGGGAATTAACTCACTTGTTTAATTATTAAGGATATCTTGGTTTTTAAAAGTTAAGAGACTTTAAGTATGTTGAAAGTATTTTGATACTTGTTTTGTTGGAAAGTTTAAGTCTCTTGGTTAAAAAGAAGTATGTAAGTTGCTTATGTATAAAGCTAGTATAACGGCTTTATGGGAAGTTGGTTATAATAGCTTTATGGAAAGTTAATAAGAGAATGGTTTACTCTTAAGTAATTTAAGCATGTTAAGGACTTGAAGAGTTTTAAAGAATGTGACACTTGTTTCGTTTTAAGCGTATAAGTCCTTGGATAGGAAATTGTACTTGACTTAGGTATAAAGTGAATATAACGACTTTATGGGAGTTGGTTATATTGGCTTTATGGAAAGATAAATGGCTTGATTTATTTGAAAGGCAATTTGATTTAAAGGCATCAATTGCCTAAGGCTTTTCTGAGAGAAGAAGTCACTTGATTTAGAAGCCTAATTTTATTTCTAAAAGTATTGTGACTTGTCTTGAAAAGAAATTGTAACTTGATACTACAATTATTAGTATCTTGGAAGTTTTATAATGAAATGAGTCATTTTGAAAGAATAGAAGTACGTAGTACATTGGGTTAAATTCCCGGATTTTTATAAAGAACATGTTAGTGCCTTAAGTAAACTAAAATGAGAGTGTATATGAAAGCAGAATAATAAGAAGTTAGGGATTGCTTAACTTTGTTATATATTGTATGATAAGCCGGTAGTGCTTATGTTATGTGTGATAGCCGGATTTGTGCTAGTAGTTCAGTAATAATTGCGGGGTCATTCCTCGGGTTTGTGGCATTGCATATTTTCGTGGATTTGCTACCCACGATGCGAGGAATACCTCATGCGAGTCCGTAGGGCTTATGCGGGTGAAATAGTCCCATGCGGGCGGGTCCAGCCTATGCGAGGAATACCTCATGCGAGTCCGTAAGGGCTTATGCGGGTGAAATAGTCCCATGCGAGGAATATCTCATGCGGGTCCACGCGATCTATGCGGGTGAAATAGTCCCAGGAATAGGATTGCTTAATGATATTGCGGACAGGTGGTCCTGTTTTGATCGTGAGCTTCCTACTTTATATTGTAAGTATACACCTATTTTACTCTCATTGTTAGTAAGGCACAGTTTACTGTTAATTGAATATCATACATGTCTCCAGTTTTATTATTAGACTTATGATTTCATTACAGTACTTTCAGTTTCACATATTTGGTACATGTTGTACTGACCTCCTTCGGGGGGTTGCGTTCATGCCGCAGGTAGAGTACAGGTTGCTGATCCTCGCTCTTAGGATCACTGTTCAGCTGTTGAGAAGCTCCCTCATTTCGGAGGCTTATCCCTGGTATTGTCAGTTGTTGTACATTCAGGGTTATAGCGGGGCCCTGTCCCGCCAGGATTGTTATTCTTAGAGGTCTGTAGTCACATTGTGGATTGGGTTGTAAAGAAAAAAAAATATGTACTGTTTTATTGGTATAAGTTACGGAAGGTGGCCTTATCGGCTAGCCTGTTGTTATTTTATGTTTAAGTATTTTATCAGTTGTGTATGTTCCGCTGCTATTCTCTGATGTATGCCAAAAGGGGTGTCCAGGTAGGGCACCAGTCGCGGGCCCGGGGTCGGGTCGTGACAGAAACGACGACATGTATGAAAACGACGCCATGTCCGAAAATGATGTCATATCCAAAAACGACGCCATGTCTGAAAAAATATCTCTACTCTCAGAATTGCATTTTTAATATATTCATGTTTTATTATTTTGTCTTATCAGTTACGCACTAACTTTTTCTTGAGCTTTAGCCTATAGGATCCTCAACTTACAGGAGCAGTTGCAGCACGTCTATGCAAGGACAACACATCAGTATCCGTAGTGGCAACATATCCGTGCAAGGATGACATCTCAGCATTTGCAACATCACATCAACACAAGGACTCCGTCAACAGTATCGTCATCGCATTACACAGGACGATATTCCTATCCACCTGATCGCATTTCTTATATATCCATACTTTATCATTTTTTTTGCCTCAACAGTTATGCACTAACCTTTTCTTAAGCTTTAACATGCAGGAGCGCAACGTGGATTTTCTCTTACAGCGAATTGAGGCAATTTGTTGGGGGGCCAGTCTTCCCAACAAAGGGCAGAAGCGGCCTCGAGCGTCGATCCACTCTCTAATAACCCAGTGTCATCATAATTCGACACTGGAACAAATTTTTAAATCTGCGTCAGTCCCGCCTTTAGTTTTCAGACACTATAGTAACTCAGTGTCATCATAATTCGACATTAGTACAAATCTTGAATCCACGCCAGCATAGCCTTTAAGAGTGTCACCACAGTAATCTAGTGTCATCATAATTCGACACTGGGACAAATTTTAAATTTGTGTCAACCCGCTTGTCAGTCGTTCCTTAAATTTCCAGCACCAACAGCCCAGTTTATATCACCACGATCCAGTGTCATCATAATTCGACACTGGGACAAATTTTTGTATCGATATTTGCCATTGCATTTCTTAATCCTTGATCTAATTCAGACAATCAAGACAAAATTGGCTATAAGTCAACGTCTTTGTCTGAAGACTCTTCCATCATCTTCAGTCAAAGAGGGACAAGTTGTTGACACCCAATTTTGACTCTCTCTCCCATTAATAATCAATAAATTAAACTATTTTTTTAACACCGCAAAATAATTCTAATAATAATAATAATATACGCATATATAAACATATACATACATAAATAAGCAATTTAATAATGGCGCAGCATTTATATAAAGCATTAAACACCCCTTAAATATCTTGTCATTTTTATTTTTTATAAATAGCTTAAACTTATAAAACACCTAAAATCATAAACAATTAAAATACTCCCTAAAACTCTACCCAAATTAGAACCCACAGTCAGCCTTCATTTTCAGCCCAGACCCCCCTCGAAATCCCAGCACCCGGAGCCCATTGCTCTTATTTTCATCCTCACCAGCCCCAAAAGCCCCTAAAATTAACCTAAAACCAAAACCATCGAACCCATCGCAAAATCCGCTGCATATCACCCCCAAATCCGCGAAACCTCCGCAAGTCGTATCCCAAAAATCTTCCCTAATCATTCTTACCCCAAGATATACCTTACATGTCGAAACTTACCAAAAACCGTGACAAAAAACAATATGAATCGCTCCACAAATCCTCCCAATTACAGAAGAAATCGCCATAAATATTTACCATAAATCGAAACCCTAATGAAGACTATAAAAGGAACAAATCAAACACATACAGAGGCATCCAAAATTTGGTAAAAAATACGAAAATTAGAGTCTAATAAGAAAGAACAAAATCACTCGCAAACCACCGGTCGAGAATACCGCAATCTCATCCCTTTCAATAGCATCACAATAAATCTTCCGAGTGGATCGACAACTTGATACGCTGTCTCGGTTCGTTGTCCTGAGAAGGTAAACCCGAACCCTCTCTCGCATTTCAATTATTTTTGTGTAGTCGGGCGTATTTTCTGTTGAGTATGATGTGGTGTCTGCTGTATAATTAGTTAATAATGTCTCCAAGCTTATTGTTAAAAATTGATTGTTGCTTCAAAGGATTGGGTGTTGGACTGGTCAAATGTTTGTTCCAGTTGTTCGACCTGTTTGGATGCATATTGTAACTCAGGAATAGTACATATAAATTAATCTTGTATGTCCATCATGATGTCCGTAAGCATATAGGCATGAATCTGAGGATAATAAAAAATAGAAAACTTTCGCAGATATGTCGTTTTAAACCAGAATGTCGATATAAATTGCTTTATTGAGTCTCTGCATTTTGGATTAGTATGTTTCAGATCTTAGTTAATAAAATATGTAGTTGATATCTTTTCTCTTTTCATGTGTGTCTGCCTTATGTTATTAGATGAGCTTGTTTTACCACCAATGTCTATAAGAATTCATTTGATATCAACTCAGCTAATTGTTATTTCTGTATGGTAGTTATCTGCTTGTCTACTCCCATATACTAAGTTTAAGTCGAATTAAGGGAAAGAAGGTGACTGAGAGTTGAATAGATGTCACCCTGAGCATGAGTAGTAGGAATAAAAGTCAATGCTTGGTTTCTACTGTCTAAAAGAGTTATGAACAGCCCATTACTTTAGATATAGTTTTCTTTTGGATCGAGTTTTATGTCGTGACTTTTGTGTACATCCTAAAAATGTTTTCTTCCCGCTGCTGCTTCGCTACTATCAATTATCATAGATCTGCTTATGGACATACATGCTTAAGTGCAGATTATATGTATTAAATTCTACATTAAGGTTTATTTATTATGTGATAAAGATTTGTGCATGTACTAATCCTTATCTTTCTTTTTTTACATGAAATGCATTGGAGCAACGAAGAGTCTCATTGCGAGACTCTTCACGAGCCACACCGCATGAATGCCCGCATCTGTGTCCACCGCATTCCGTCTCAGAATTTCCAAACAAAAGGGGGACGAGACGACATTGTCATCCCCCTCAAAGCTTCCTTTTGGCCTCTTAAACTTACATGTCTTATATATATTTGTTTGTTTATTTGTTGAAATTTAATTCGCTAACTTTGTAATTAATAGGAGACATAGATTAATTAGCCTTTAAATAAATAAATTGGGCAGATAGTTTTAAAATCAGAAATGCACTTCTAGTTGCTTATCTTAGGCTTGTCATGCATGTTTAACCTTTCGCTTAAAAATTTTATTTGCATATCTAATCATGGAACTAACGCATTATTCTTATCAAGTTGATAACAAAAGAAATCGATTTTCTCCTAAGCTTTTTTATTAACATCATATAAATAATTTATTTTGAATAGCCTTGCTATTATAAATTGCATCTTTTCGCACCATGCCATATATATTAATTTTACAAAAGAAATGCATATATTTGAATCAACTTTGCATACATCTATAAAATGCACGTTTTCAAATTTATACATTTTATATGCATACTTTTAAACTTTGCATGTATATTGTAACACCCCATTTTAACCGGAGTCAAAAACGGGAGTACTACGTATGGTTGATTCCTAGATGTATTTAAAGAGTCGCCACCTAATTAATTAAGTGAATTATGACACTTGATTTATTGCAATAAAAATACTGCAATTAATCTCCATTTAAAGGTCTGCGAAAGCTATGTGAGATTCTAGGTAAGGGTTCTTTATTATCCTAAAGGGAAGGGGTCAGGCATCCCATAGAATCCGCTAACTTGCGGTTATCCGTTCAAACCTAGATTAATTATATATTGACTTTTATTCTACCTATTGTAAGCGTTTTTAGATAATTTACAATTAAAATAAAATGCAATACAAAAATAGTAAAACTAAAATTTAAATGAGACGTAAGATAAAACTCTGAGACATCTTTAGCCCTTTTTAGGCCTTTTGCACAAGATGATCTCCGGGTACCTGCATAAACACTTAGTAAAAGTGTTAGTAATAAAATAAACAATTTTAAAGTAATAGCAATAATTAATAAATAAAGCCAAAATAAATCCGTCTTTTGCACATGGGAGGCCTTGGAAATCAGACGGAGATTCCTTCATCGGCCAATGTTGCTAAAAATAATAAGATAAATAAAACTTTCAGATCCGCGTCAAAACAGTAATAGTTTTAAACACGGAGGGCTCAGATATATATAAAAATAAAGTAGGACAGCCTAAACAAGTGCGGCTGCGAGAATTCGTCTTGCCAGCGCATGTTGGTTATCCGGTGTAAGTGGAAGAAATCATCGTTGCCCAGAAAGCTTCATTTATTTTATTTTCGTCTTTCAGTTGTGGAGGCCTAAAAATCGACGGATAACTTTTTCATTGGCCAATTAAAGTGTAGTATCATGTCCAAACCAAGAAATACCAACAAGTGTAGCAACATGTTCAAAATTAGTTTAATAAAATAAGAGGGCAAAATCGTCAAAATCTGCGAAACATCATGAAAACGAGAGCATTTGTCCTTAATCAGTTTAAAATGAATCAAAGGGCCAAATTGTTCCAAATTGGTCCCGAAACCAGCCAAAATCAGTGAAAGAACGATATGGCCCGAAATCACCCAGATCGATGCAAACATGGCCTAAAATCAGTAGTCAAATGGCCAACAAATCAGTAGCAACATAGCAGAATCAGTAGCCAAGTTGTCAAAAACCAGCCCAAAATCCAGCGGATAGTAAGCAATTCTTAGAAAATCAGTGGACAACAAAGGGCGGCGAAACAGTGGAATAAACAACAACATAGCAATGAAATGGTCCAGCATCATCCCGGAAAACAACAAAGCTTCGCCGGAGTAAAACTCCGGCGTATTACCCAAACAAGAAATCAAACCAGTCCGCCAACAACAGATAACAGTACGAAATCAATCCAACAAACAACAGTAAGCCAGCGAACCCGAAATGATGCAAAACCAAGGTCGCCGGATTCTTTTATTCCGGCCATACGCAATAGAAATCAGAAAATCAGAAAAATTGTTAAACAAAATCAGTCCAACAACACAACAACATAATAGCAACAGAAAATGAAGAAACAAACTGTAGCGTCGCCGGAGTTTAAATCCGACAAGGTTCAACATTACCAACAGAGAGAGGGCAGCAGCGGCGTCACTTCCACGGCGAAGTCGCCGGAGCGACGCCGCCATAACAGTGGTACAATCGACGGGAACAATGGTGAGGTTCGCCGGTGATGTTGGACAGTAGGGGTGTCAACGGGCGACGGCGACGGGAAAGGTGAGGAGGACTGGGAGAGGAGAGGGTGGTCGACTGGGCTCTTTAATGTGTGTGAGAGTGGGTGTTCGCCGGAGAAGGGAGAGGCGAGGGAGTAGGGGTAGGCGGCTAAGAAGGTTAGTTACAGGGGGGTGAAGTAAAGTTTAAGGCTAAGGAGAAAGGAGAAGGGGGTGTGTCGGCTGATGGTGTGAAGAGGGCTGGGGTGCTGGCGACGAGGTGAGAGAGAATGGGGTGGGCTATGTGTTTTTCTTCTCTGTGATGTTGGCGGCTAGGGTTAATAATAGGGTTGAGAGAGGGTAGACGGATGAGGGGTAGTTGTGGGGAAGAGGGTGAGGTTTAAAGAGAAAAGGCAGTGTGATGCGGCTGATGGGCTGCGTCAATTCGGGTCATGTAGGGTATAATAGGGTGTTTATTTTATAGGGTGAGATTAGGTTTAGGGTTTTGGGTATTGGGCTTTGGGTATTGGGTATTGGGTATTGAGTATTGAGTATTGGAGGAAAAAGATGAAAGGTGTATTGGACCTCAGTTTGGGCTTCGGTTTTTGGCGGATTGGACTGGTTTGGCAAAAATGCAAAATGGGTTAATTATTTAACAGAAAAATTATTTAAAAGATGCAAAATTATTAAAATGCAAATGTCGATGTAATGGTAATAAAAATACAATATTTGAAAAAAAAATGTTTAATACCTAATTAAAAGTAAAAAACATGATGCAAATTTACAAAAAAATAAAATAACATAGAATGTTAGGTAAAAAAATATACAAAATGTCAAGAATTGTGATAAAATGCGGTGTCCTAAAATACTTAAAATTGTAAGAAATAACTAAAAGATGGGTCAAAATTCGGTGTCAACATATATCTCTATCAAAAATGTGTCCTTTCATGAAGCACTTTCATCATCGTTATATTTTTAAATCTTAAAATGATAATTAACCTAGGTTTGACCGGATAACCGCAAGTTAACGGATCTTAGAGGGTGTCTAACATATTCACTCTAGATTAATAAAGAACCATTGCCCTGAATCTCACATAGTTTAGCAGACCATTTAAATGGAGTTAGTGTTGACATTAGTTTGTTAACATTTAGGTGTCCTAATTCACCCAAACTAATTAGGTGGCGAGTTCGCGAACCCTTTAGCAACCTTTTTAGCATTTTAGCACTCCTTTAGCACCTTTTTGCGCTTTTATTTTATTTCTAACCTTTAAAGCAGGAATGTCGCGGTCGAAAAAGGTCATGATAGATATTATCTTGACTACCTCTTCTGATGCATTACGCCAGTCTATTATGACAATGCTCAGTTCTGAGTTTGCCATGAAATACTTGGGGTCATTGAGTTATTTTTTGGAGATTGTTGTCACTCGTCATGCAGGTGAACTGTTCTTATCACAGAGAAAGTATGCAGCTGAGATCATTGAGAGGGCTGGGATATCATCTTGTAAGTCTTTTTCTACTCCAGTTGATACTAAACCCAAGTTGGGTGTTGCAGCTGGCTCCCCTATGAGGATCCGACCCGCTATCATAGTCTTGCAGGGGCCCTTCAGTATCTTACGTTCATGCGATATGATATTACATATGTCGTACAACGGGTGTGTTTGTTTATGCATGACCCCAGGATTAAACATATGAATGCGCTCAAACGCATTCTTAGGTACATTCAGGGAACACTTAATTATGGCTTGCATTTGTATCTTTCGTCGACGTCTACGCTTTTCTCATATACATATGTTGATTGAGGTGGTTGTTCGGATACCAGGTGTTCTACGTCTGGCTATTGTATGTTTCTTGGAAATAACTTGGTCTCATGGTCTGCCAAACGTCAATCCATGCTTTCACGTTCGAGTGCAGAGGCCGAATATCGATGGTAGCCAATGTGGTCTCTGAGTCATGTTGGTTACGTAATCTTCTTTTAGATCTATATTATCCTATTCAGAAAGCTACCTTGGTGTATTGTGATAATATTAGTGTCATCTACCTTTCTGGTAATCTAGTTCAGCACCAGTGCACTAAATATATAGAGATGAACATTTACTTTGTTCGAGAAAAGGTAGCTCGAGGACAAGTATGCGTCTGTCATGTCCCTTCCAGATATCAAATTGCAAACATCTTTACAAAAGGTCTTCTCTCGGCCCTTTTTAAAGATTTTAGAGACAGTCTCAACGTATGAAGACCGTCTGCTATGACTGAGGGGTGTGTTAAATATACATACAATATGCACATGATATACATGTATATTGTATGTATATTGAGTATATGTCAAAAGAATTCCAAAGCCGAGAAACCTTGGGCCAGCCCATATCTTCCAGCCATGTACAACCCAAGTCGTGTAGATGTAGTTTAGTTATGGTATATTTTGTATATTACACTTGTATATTAATTAGTCTTGTAGTTTTACCATAATTGTATGATTAGTCTTCAAATAGAATAGGAATTTAAATGTAGAATAGAAAAAGGATTTGCCTATTGTAACTTGTATATATACACATTTAATCAATAAGAATAATCAAGGGATTATTTCTTTTATTTACTTAGGGATTACACGCAGTTGTCCCTTCGATTGAAAGCATTATGCTGAAGTGTATTCCTCTGTCAAGAAAGCCAGAAAATCTTAACAGAGGTTTGAGAGAGTTTCTTTTCTAAATTCTAAGTCTAGAAAATAGTTTTCAATTAGTATGTTGATAATAAGGTTTAGTGTTTTATATATAGTTGATTTTTAGGTCAAAAATGGATTAGGGTTGGGCCCCAAGCCTGATCCAAAAATCGAGGTGTAGTGGGCCAGTCTGACTGGGCCCACTGTCGGGGCGGCGCCGCGGCTCAACCTAGTAGGCGTCGCGGCTCCTTACGTCCCGTTTCGTCAATATATATTGAGCACATTTAATTAAATCCAAAATCTAATTTGACTTAATTAAATAATTTCCATCAAATAAAAATTATTCTATAGTTATTATCAATTTAAATATCTCGATTTCAAATCGAATATTTAATACTTTCTCAATACACCCTTAGATCGAAGAGACAATCGACTTAGTGTGACCCTATAGGCCTTCACATATTGACACTAATCCAATTAAGGTCCATACAGAACTGTTAGACTACGTCATACGACGAAATCAATATGTGAAGTACGTTTACATGAATCCAACAAACATAACCTTTATGTGAGATGATAAAATCATTTCATTCACGACACACTCGATCAAGCTTAGGATTTGCCATGTGTCTATCCAAATGGCTTGATCACTTTATCTCATCTATATTAGCCGACAACCAGACCATATTCTAAAAATGTCTCTTGCATTGGTCAATGATTTGGTCGATCTAATATCACTGAGAAGTTGAGTGTTCTCTTGAATATCCAATCGAGGAATGAATCATATTCTTGGCTCAACTACCACCTTAGTTTACATCATAATGCACCCAACATAAGTCGTAGCTTATCCTTTAAGGAATTTAAGCTTAGAACAGGGTCAAGTACTTTACTCTGTAAACAAGGTGCGTATTGACATCAAGTCAAAGGACCTTCATCTCCCACATGTTGATAACACTCTAGACATGTATAACAAATAGTTTATCAGCAGAGTATACCAATACTTTCCAAAAGTATCCATGTGTCCATCACTAATAACCATTACTATTAGCATGTGAGACATACTATATTTTCCAAGAATGTGATGCAGACCACATGTTGACTTATAACATATCATCGATATCCCATTCTCGATGATCATTAGTCGGGACTACTTTGAGAGTTACGCTCCATCATTAATATATCACTCTGTTAATGACAACGTAAGTTCAAGGGATGCATATTAATGAATAATTGCAAACAATCAAATAATAATTCAATAACCGCAAATGTTATAAATATATTAATCTTATTAATAATACGAATGTGTTCAAGTACATTTGTCCCTAATTAATAATACGAATTCCAAACTAAGCAAAAACCACATAATCTATTGTCATGTTGGACAATATCATCCCTTTTATAGGACAATATTGAACTTTATAGCTCCAATTCATTCAAGGGTTACATCATTCCTTATTCCTTAACTCCCACTTTATTCATGAATCACATAACTCTCTTCTTTTAAATTTAGGAAGTTATTTTGTGGAGTTTTAACTTAATAACTATGATCGACCAGCTGTTGAATAACTTAGAGGATTGATATATAATCGGTCGGATCGATAATTGATTGGTCTATCGCAGACCAGATTCCATCTGCATAATAACTTTAAAGATATATAGAATTTATGTGTGTACCGTTAATTTGAGGTCCTGATGCAGTTTTATAACACAAGCCCAAGCTAATGCTACTCCAAAACAGACTTTAATTAATCGGATTTAAATTGAACTTGACTTTGTATTTAAAACCTTCACACCTCCTTTCTCCAAATATAACTTGTTGAAACCAACTGCACCAAAAAGAGAAGAGTTTTAGGACCTCAATAATTCAGAATCATGTGAATAGAGGTGTTGCGATTTTTCTGTATGCGCAATATTGTAATAATCTCGGTAAGATCGAGTATCGTCCACAGAGACTGAATTATCAAGTAGCGATTAACGAACTTTTAGTTTCTATTTGGCAAACGTTAATAAATTTTGGTTTATAAACTAAGAACTACTAACGAAAGCAATAAGCAAGAATAAACAAATGATGTTACTACTTGGAGTTTAAATCAGTTATGAAGGTAATTAGGGCTTTCAATCTCCTCAACTATTCACTCTATCCCTTGTCAATGCAATACTAATGATTCTTCTCCTTATTAAGATAGCAGGTTAACGAAGATGTTCTATATTCTGGTTAGAATATATAAAAACTCAATCTAAATGGGAATTTTCTATATTTTTATGATAAATTCTACCACATAGGATGATTAAGAGCAATAACCTAAATACTACACAGGCAATCGTGATATTGTCATTCAAGATTAAACTTGCGTCTAAACAACTACAGCATATTCAAATCTCCCTTTTCAGATCTTGATTTAAAATCATATAAGTAATGAGAATTAATGATCAGTTAATTATCACACAATAATCACAAGTTGAATAGATCTCAATATACGAAGAAACAATACTAGAAATGCATTCATTCATGAAAGAGGTTCAAGTGATTCGACGGAAAATCCTAATAAAAGTAATTAGCTCATAGACATGCTAAGAACTACACACTCAATATCCAACATAAACTGAATTTAAGTAGAAAGAAAAGAAAGAACTTGAACAATTGACACTCAATACCCTTCTTGGACCTTTTTACCCTCGTAAAAAAATTGGGTTTTCTCGCTAATTTCCGTCGTCGCAGTGGCGCTTGACCGCACCACGACTCGACCCAGGACTTTACGCGATTAGGCGTCGCGGCGCCTCTGTCGCTCGCGGCACCGCTGGACTTTTCGCTTCGCGATTAGGCGTCATGGCGCCTGCGCGGCCAGGGGCACTTCAGCCATGACTGCGTCATTTTCGTATGGACTTTAGCCAGATTTTTTCTACGCTTTCCAGAACTTCCTTGGCCGCTTTCTTGAGATTCGATTGTGCATTTTTGTCCTCTGTAACCGCATATTTCCTTTGCATTCACCATATTTCTTCGTGAATCTCTTAGGGCCTGAAAACACAAAACAAACGCATAATACTGTACAAAACAACTAAAAGACAATAAAAGATTCCCTAAAACACACTCTAAAACAGTACTAAAATAGACTCAACAAACACGCTCAAACTTAAACTTTACTCGTCCTCGGGTAAAGAACTTAGACACCCTAAAAAGAAAAACACACAAATTCTAAAAATGAATCAAGTCAACCACAATAGATTATGTCTCGAAGATCATGAACACATGCAATATCATTTTCAGAGACATTCTAGCCACTAGTTTGCTATCTAGAATTTCAAGTCAGATAATCATCAAGCTTGCTTAAAGTTATTAAGACATATGATCACTCAACCATAATTACTTACTCAAACATGTATTCAATATCAGTTTATGCACAAATGAATTCTTTCCAATAGTCTATCAGGCCAAAATTTTATAAGTTTGCTAATTTGCTCCTCTCCCTTAATGTAGACACACATGCTCAAAAATCAATAGGACTTTTATAGGTTGTATCGTTAGGCTTAGGCACGGGCAGATAAAATGTCATTTAGGCTCAATATTACCATAAGCATAGGACCCAATCAATCCAAACTTGATTTCACATTACAATGCACCACTATCCCCCATTTTTCTTATTTTCTTTTCTAGATTGAGAAAATTCACACTTTAAATTACACTCTCCAAAACTTATCTTTTGATGTATATACGAGGGGATATATATATATATATATATATATATATATATATATATATTCGAACTACAACACTCCCCTAAACTTATTTTTTAATGTATGAACAACGGATGTGTAGTTTATTTTTAGATGATTATTCTCTCAATCTTTTTGTTCTTCTATTGATAGCACCAGTCTCCAATAATAATTCTCTCAATCTCGCACAATCAAAATATTTAAACGAGGTCGTCTTGATCCAATATTTACCGTGGTTAATTTTATTCTTTAAACTTAACTAATTCTCAACTAATTGTCCAAAATACGCCATAGCCCCTCGGGATCCGAACCAACTACTTGACTAAGTCATAAATCACGTTCTGAACCTAATGAAATCAATGAAACTACGTCTGGACTCATTTTCCCCGATGTTGACTTTGGGCAAACTTCCTCATTTTCTAACTTAAGAATTTTCAGTTTTTTTAAATCTGATATGATACATATGATCGGTGTATTTTATATACACCTTTTGAGTTATTTTTAGTTAGTCTTTTACCCATTTTTGTACAAATATGTGTCGTCTTAGGATATATTTTCTTTCTTTTGAGTCATAATGGTTTAAAGTGGCACATTGGCGAAAATGAGCGAAAAGAGGGCAGAAACAGAGGTTCTAGAGCTCAAAAAGCTAGAAAGTTGGCGATCCGGGCAAGAAACAGGGCGGCGCCGCGGCGCCTCCAGCCAGCAGCGTCAGAGCGCCACGGCGCCTAAAATACAAAGAATTGCAGGAGTTTCGGCGCCGCGATGCCAGTTGCAGGGTCGCGACGCCGAGGCGGGAATTCTGCCAAATTCGAATGGGAATGGGCCAAGGCCTAGAAGGAAAAGTTGGGAAACGTTTTGGAGGCTATAAAAAGGACATTCCTAGGTCATATTAAGGGTTCCAAACCTTGCCAATTCATCACAGCTTTGGAGATCAAGATTGGAGACTACTTTTGTGTAATTTCTTTATTCTTTGTTTTATTTCTTTATAGTTTATGTTGGATATTAGTTTAGTTCTTGGCATGTCTATGGCTAGGAACTAACTTAATTTAGGGTTTTCCATATCAAATCACTTGAAACTCATTCTTATGAATTAATGCATGTTTTGGTTTCTTCTTGTCATTGTTGAGATTTATTCAATATTTGTCTTGAATGTTTGGTAATTAATTGATCACTAATTATCATAATCTAGATGATTTCTAATCAAAAGCCGAAAGGGGAGATTGTGAATATGCTATAGTTGAATAAACATAGGTTAAATCGTGGACGAAAGTACCCCGATACTTGTGTAGCTTAATAGGTTATTGCTCTTAATCCTCTTTTATAGTCAATCTTATCACCGAAAGGTAGAAGGGTTCTATATTGGGGTTGAGTGTTTATATTACCTTAACAGGAGTATAAAACGGCTTAGTTAACTTGCTATCTCAAAATAGAAGAAGAACCATAATTAATTGCATTAACAAGTAAGATGAGAGGAATAGTTGAGGAGATTTGGAAGCCCTATTTCCACCATATCTGAAGTAAAACAAAGTAATTTAGTTAGCATTCATAAGTATAGTTATAAACAATTCATCAATCATCGGTTACCAAATAGATACCATAGAATAGAGTTTGAGAATTGGACACTAATCTCTGAGGACGATAACTCGGTCTTCTATACTATATTACTCGTCATGACACACGCACTTGCGTTAGTGTGCCGTTATCGGAGATTGGCGTAGTTCAATATCATTCTATCTATTCCTAATTTCTAATTTGGCTTTTTTTTTATTATTTATTACTATATTTTTCTCTTTTATTCGTGAAACCCGTGCGCCGTGATCCGTTTGTTGATTTTGATCATTGCGGGCATCTAGTTTATGCGAAGGAGAAGAGAAGCGAATACACTTGTCCCTTGACCGGAGATTGAAAAGACTTGCAAACAGAACAAGAGAAACCAATAAATTTTGGCCTTAATAGCAATGGGGGGCGTGCAGAACAACAATGAGATGAACGAAGGTTTAGGTGATCATCAACCTAACCAAAGGATGCCCCGGAGGTTACCAATGGATGTGGAAGAGAGGTCGAGTCGAGTTGAGAGAAGCTTGGGAGATTGTGTCTTGCGAGGTGAATGGAGCACAAACTTGCATCGGGCTCCGATGTAGGAGCAAATAATTTTGAAATCAAACTGCGATCCACGAGTATGGTGCGAGAATCTGTTCAATTCGGAGGGTTGCCATCGGAAGATCCTCGCGTGCACATGCGAACTTCTTGGAATTGTGTGCAACTTTCAAGTACAATGGCGTTCTTGCGCGCCCGTCCGATTGAGACTTTTCCTTTCTCACTCGAGGATAGGCGAAAGTTTGGTTGAATTCCACTCTGATTCTATATTCACATGGCAGAGTTGGCACGAAGTTCTTAGCAAGTTCTTTCACCGTCCAAAGCCGCTAAGCTGAGAGGGGAGTTGAACAATATTTATCAGGCTGATGGAGAGTCACTCTATGAGGTTTGGGAGAGATTTAAAGATTTGCAAAGGAAGTGTCCACATCATAGCATTGAGCTGTGGAATTTGGTCCATATTTTCTATAATGGGCTAAGCGGGACCACAAGAACTATCATTGACGCTTGAGTGGAACTTTCGTGAGGAAGGCGACATCTGAAGCCCATGATTTGCTAGAAGGCATGACCACCAATAATCATGTAACAGATGACAGATGGGTGAGTAGAAGAAGAGCTAGGAGTTCATGAGATTGATGCCATCACCGCATTAAATGCACAAGTTGCTCTCTTGACCAAGCAACAGCAACAGAACACAGTGTCAGTGAATACAGTTCAAATGCCATTGAGTTGTGAAATGTGTGGGGGTCCTCATACCTTTGATAGGTGCTCATCAGCAGACCCCAACAACATCTCTATCGAGCAAGCAGAATGTCAGGCAGTGGGGAATTACCAAAGGCCCCAAGAACAACCCCTATTCAAATACCTACAATCCGGTGGAGGAATCACAACTTTTCATGGAGGGTGATCAAGGCGTGAGAACCAATTTGAGGCCAATACCAAAATCAACAACCATTCGCTCAGCCTCATCTTCACAACAATTCAGTGCACTTTCGCTCAACAAGAAGCGGATGAGTTGAGAGCAGCCTGTTGACACTCACCAACTCGCGACCCGGTTCATGGCGAGACCAGATCCTCTATCGAGAATTTGGAGCGCAGTGGGACAACTAGCGAAGATGGCAAACAATAGGCCACAGGACATTTTGCCTAATGTCTGAGATGAACCTCGAGAAACGATTCAAGCGGTGCAGTGAGAATGGAAAACAGTTAGAACAGCTTACACCCCAGCCTGTGGTTGAACAAAGAGTAGATGCAGAGAGGGAGAGGGTTACTGAAGACCGCCCTATGTTAGAGAAAGTTTCAACAGTCCCAGTGAGGGAATACACTGAGAGGATTCCTTACCGCAGAGGTTGCAAAGGAAAATGGTTGATAAACAATTCTCAGTTCTTGGAGGTATTGAAAGCTACACATTAACATTACATTCATTGAGGCATTGGAGCAAATGCCTACTTATTTTAAATTCATGAAGGAAATTCTTGGGAAGAAGAAGAAGTTGGCGGAGTATGAGGCGGTGGCAGCGGAGGAATGCGTGCCATCTTGCGGAAGAAATTGCCCCCAAACTCGAGGATCCGGGGAGTTTCACATTGCCTTGCAGTTGGCGGTGGCGTGTAATAGGGCCACTTTGTGATTTGGGGCTAGCATAAATCTTATGCCGCATGCATTTTTAAGAGGTTGGGGTTGGGTGAGGCCAAATCAACCACTGTGAGTTTGCAGTTAGCAGATATGACAGTGGTGCATCCCAGGGGAACGATTGAATATGTCTTAGTTAAGGTGGGAAAATTCTTCTTTCCTGCGGACTTCCTCATCCTTGATATAGAGGAAGATGATGAGATCCCCATCATATTGGGAAGGCCATTCTTGGCAATCGGGAGAGCCCTGATTGATGTGGAGAAGGGTGAGCTGACACTCAGAGTGGAGAATGAAGAGATGGTGTTCAAGGTGTTCAAATACATCATTGAACCCCCAGTCATGAGCAAGTGCTTTGCAGTTAGCACTGTCAGCACATCGGTTGAGCTAGCACAAGCCAAAGCAAGGAAATCGTCATGCCAAAGCAGGTAAGCAACGCTAAACCTCTCTTAAGAAAAAGGAAAAAGAAAAGCGAGGCGAAAAATGTTGATGAAATGGATAGGCTGTGGGGTTAATCTACCACATGCCTCTTGATAAGGAACTTGCGTCCGGCTAAAAGACGTTAAAGACAGCGCTATTTGGGAGGCAACTCAAGGTTATTTTATTTGAGTTTTTGCAATTAAGTTTTAATTAGAACAGTCTCACGAAAGGTATTGGTTGCATGTTGTGATGACAGCTACAGGGCCAAAAATTTGGAGGACGAAATCGGAGAAATCAAAAAAAAAAAAATCGGCAGCGCCGCGTCTCCAAAAGTCCAGAAGATTGCAGGAAAACGGGTGCCACGGCGCTAAATCAGAGCGCCACGACGCTAGAAGTTCAGAGGGTCGCAGAAGTCTGGGCGCCGCGACGCGTGATAGCGCGCGCGAAAAATCTGGAAAAAAAATAAATAAAAGAGCCCTAGAAACGAATTCCCTCGTCCACTCTGACAGGATTTCTGCCGCTATCTGCCATGCCTTATCCATGCCACGCCACCACTTTAAACCAAGTTTGTAAGTTGCCCTGTTTTTTTTTTTTAGTCTTGCACACATTGGGGACAATGTGTGATTTAAGTTTGGGGGGGTGTCTTATTGTTTTTGAATCTTTTTGATTTGTTTGTGTATTTTTGAGTATTTTTTGAGTCATAATTTTTTTTTAAGATCATGCATATTGTAGTTACTAGAAACGCCTAGTGAAGTAAGGTTGAATAATGCAATGGAATTATAAGCAACCATCTAAACACTTAGGTTAGATATGCCAATAATTCATAAAATTGAACTATTTGGAGTATTTTGCTTGATTTATGCATTGTTAGTGATTAAACCTATGTGTCTGCTTTCTTGTTATTTGAGGCGAAATAGTTAGGATATGCATGTTATGGAGATGACTCAGGCATTTCTTTGTTAGCCCTTTCTTGCCATTTTTGTCTATCACGACATTGAATTATATCCGTAGTCGATCCTTTGAGCCTAAAAATAAGACTTTTCTTTGACACCTATAATTCCATACTTATGCCATAAGTGAAAAAAGACAAAGAGAGTGGACAATTTTGATGCACCCCAATGAAAAAGTAATAATAAATAGGCAAAAGCCTAAGTTTGGGGGTGTTGACTATTCATAATACACTTCAGTCTCTCAAAACAAAAGAGGGAAAAGATAGGTATGAAGTGAAAAAGAGAATCACAAGAAAAGGGAAGAATTTAAAGCAAAAGAGCTTGTGGTGCGTAAATTGAGCCTAAATACCTATTTTTACCTACCCATGTCTAAGCTACATTACCACCTGAAAAGCCACGAAGATCTCTTACATGTGTATCTATGATTAGTGGAGAATAGCAAGTAAACATGCCATAGGATTTTGAAATTGACATGCATAGTTAGGTATTCTTACTTCCATTGAGCATGATTAAAGTGAATTTGCGAAATATCTAACTTGATGTGTTTAGAATGCTAAAAATTCATGCTATATGTTCCTGCATATTATTCTGCTAACCTTCATGTTTTCTAAGTGACAATTGTGCAGCAAAGTGATCAGTGTCTTTGAGTTAGTCTATTTTCTTTTTCCTCTTGTCTTTATTTCTTTCTTTTGTTCTCTGCTCGAGGGCGAGCAAAGGTTAAGTTTGGGGGTGTTTGATCGGTGTATTTTATATACACCTTTTGAGTCATTTTTAGTTAGTCTTTTACCCATTTTTGTACAAATATGTGTCATCTTAGGATAGATTTTCTTTCTTTTGAGTCATAATGGTTTAAAGTGGAACATTGGCGAAAAGGAGCGAAAATAGGGCAGAAACAGAGGTTCCAGAGCTCAAAAAGCTAGAAAGTTGGTGATCCGGGCAAGAAACAGGGCGGCGCCGCGGCGCCTCCAGCCAGCAGCGTCAGAGTGCCACGGCGCCCAAAATACAGAGAATTGCATGAGTTTCGGCACCGCGGCGCCAGTTGCAGGGCCGCGGCGGGAATTCTGCCAAATTCGAATGGAAATGGGCCAAGGCTTAGAAGGAAAAGTTGGGAAACGTTTTGGAGGCTATAAAGAGGACATTCCTAGGTCATATTAAGGGTTCCAAACCTTGCCAATTCATCACAACCTTGGAGATCAAGATTGGAGACTACTTTTGTGTAATTTCTTTATTCTTTGTTTTATTTCTTTATAGTTTATGTTGGATATTAGTTTAGTTCTTGGCATTTCTATGGCTAGGAACTAACTTAATTTAGGGTTTTCCATATCAAATCACTTGAAACTCATTCTTATGAATTAATGCATGTTTTGGTTTCTTCTTGTCATTGTTGAGATTTATTCAATATTTGTCTTGAATGTTTGGTAATTAATTGATCACTAATTATCATAATCTAGATGATTTCTAATCAAAAGCCGAAAGGGGAGATTGTGAATATGCTATAGTTGAATAAACATAGGTTAAATCGTGGACGAAAGTACCCCGATACTTGTGTAGCTTAATAGGTTATTGCTCTTAATCCTCTTTTATAGTCAATCTTATCACCGAAAGGTAGAAGGGTTCTATATTGGGGTTGAGTGTTTATATTACCTTAACAGGAGTATAAAACGGCTTAGTTAACTTGCTATCTCAAAATAGAAGAAGAACCATAATTAATTGCATTAACAAGTAAGATGAGAGGAATAGTTGAGGAGATTTGGAAGCCCTATTTCCACCATATCTGAAGTAAAACAAAGTAATTTAGTTAGCATTCATAAGTATAGTTATAAACAATTCATCAATCATCGGTTACCAAATAGATACCATAGAATAGAGTTTGAGAATTGGACACTAATCCCTGAGGACGATAACTCGGTCTTCTAGACTATATTACTTGTCACGACACGTGTACTTGCGTTAGTGTGTGCATAAATCGCGCATCAACATACTCACCTGATTGCCTTGGGAATCGCGGCATCCATCCCCGCAAGCCATAAATACCATAAAGATGCTACAAGAAGAGTAATTAGGGGATAAAAGGTCAAAAGCTCAAAATGATCGAGCGGGTCATTACATAATTAATTTTGAAAGTTGAAATTAAGAAAAAATATTAATTCCTTTTTTTGGAACTAGATATTTGAATAATGTTTTATCCTAACGTTAGTAAGTTAGTATTCACTTATATTTTCTAAATATTGAAGAATGGATGTTATATCATAATATCAACACTCAAAAAATAGTTGACGTATTCTTTGAAGTCAATATAGGATATCATGAGACGAGATTACACAATTTACACTTATTCTATTTACGTCCCCTTAGGGTGTGTTTGGTAGGAAGGAAAATGTTTTCTATTAAAATGTTTTCTCGGAAGACAAGTAAGTTTCATACTTATTTTTTAGTGTTTGGTAATGAAGAAAAAAATATCATCCCTAGGGCATTTATATGTAATACTATGTGGGTGGGATGGAGTCGGGAGTGGGGGTTTAGGGGTGGCGGGGGTGAGTTGGTCAAAGGGGAGGGGTTGAGGGTGTTGGATGGGTGGGAAGAAGACAATTAACTTGAAATGTCACTTACTTTAAATTGTTTTTCCCTACTTTCATTAAAGACGTCGTTTTACCATTTTGAGAACTTATTTTTAGAAAAATATTTTTAAAATATTTGGTCAACTAAATATGAGAAAATTAAAAAATATTTTTTTTCATACCTAACACACCCTTAGTTTTTCGACAACTTAGAACCAGAAGACCCTTAATTTGGAACTTTCGATATTTATAAAATACAATTCTCTTGGTTTAATCAATAAGCTTAAGAGAGCATTAGTTTGACTGAAAACTACACAGTTTTGAAAATCGGGCCAGTGCCACTTGAACCGTGTCAAAATCGTAGCTCATCTACTAGAGTTGTGTTGTCTTTATATCTGACCTTTTTAGGTGTTGGGACATGGGATATGGGAGAAAACAAACATTCAGGGGTTTTGGGGGGGGGGGGGAGGGGTTGGAATTTGTTGCATGGATATATTGTAAAATATCATTTTTTTGGGCTCTATTATTATTCATGCATTATGGGACAGAATCACGTATGGGACTATATATTGTGCATTTTAATATTGGGTCAGAGTATCTGCATATTGGATGAATAAGTACTTATCATGTAAGGCATTCGGCAGAAAAAGAAAAATTATAAGCTTTTAACGGTATAAATTTTGACTAACAATTTAAGCTATATTTTTTATCATATTAATATGATAAAAATTACAACTTATAATACTTAGTATAGTTTTTAAATATTAATTTTTTTATTTTAAAAAATTAAATTAATCTAATTTAATTAAACTTTAAAATTTAGCTAAATTAACTATTAAAAACTATATATATAATAAATATTTTGGGGCGGAGGCAGTATTTTCTGAAATGCTATTATTAATGAAAGAAAGTGAAGATTTGGTTTTACTCAGTGCATGAAACTGCCAAAATAAAGAAGAGGCCCAATCATTTCACTAAGATATTGTTGTCTAGGGTCTCGTGATCGATACCCGTGACCAGTGAGAGTAGAACTGTGTTCCCTCAAAAAATTTCTTCATCGTTCGCATGCAAGCCAAGCGGTACTATTTCGTAGGGCCAGGATGGAGGTGGAATTTTCTGGGGTATGGGACTGTAATGCGGCGGAATCAGTCACTTTAAAAAGTTACTCTACCACAATTAATCCAATGTGTTTGGCCCAGTGGCTATTTCACTAAGATATTGCTGCCTGGAGTGTCGTGTCCGATTTACCTGACTAGCGAGAGTGGGCGTGTTCCCCGAAAAATCCTCAATTGTTCGCATGCAAGCCAAGCGGTACTATTCCGTAGGGCCAGGATGGAGGTGGGATTTTCTGGGGTATGGGGCCGTAATGCGATGGAATCAGTCACTTTAAAAAGTTTACCCTACCACAGTTTAACTCAAAGGTGTTTGGCCCAGTGGCCATTTCACTAAAGGTATCTTGGGAGGTTAGTGTTCGAATCCCCTCTAGCGAATTGTTCTCCGGGGCATATTTTAGTGACAAAGGATGGGCGCTAAGACGCGCACAGTGTGAGATCGATTCCCGGCAGGGGTTGAGTCTTGTGTCATTGATCAGTTGTCCGCTCTCAGACCCTGGCTAATGAAGCACATTCTGCGGTTTACCTTGATGGTAGCGATGAGGGACCGGATCTATCATCTCCAGGACGTCTAGATAATACTAGTGAAATAGTCTGACGCAAGCGATTATAAAAAAAAAAAATCGACGAACCTCGGTATGTGTCCATATATATATAAAGGCTTACATAATTTGTCAATATAATCGTGTTGTGTTGTGATAGGTCGTTTCTTTCACTGTTTCTTGTTATAAATATGTTTATCCTTTATACATTTACTTGAGGCTGTATGAGGCTACTGCCTAAAAAGGAAATATTTTTGAACATTTGGACTTTCGACATTCTTCACTTATTTTTTTCATTTTTAATAAGTTATTAATTTCTCTGACACATATGTTACATGTTTATGTCTACTCATGTATTATATAGCTTTATAAATAATATTAACGTAAAGCAAAACTTTAAGTAAATAATTACACATAAAATTATAAAGTACAAGTTTGTGTGTATAATCAATGTGGATCGTAATATGAAAAACTTATTTGTCAAGGTCAAGATACTTGAATATATATCGTCTGAATCTAAAAAAAAATGAACAATGAAAGTTTAAAATTCGATACATGAGTAGTGGGATAGTGGTGGGGTGGAAGTAGGGTGGGGGTGGGGTAGAGGTGGGTGGAGGTGATGGTGGAGGTAGGAGTGGGGTAAGGATGAGGTGAGTTTGAAGGTGAGGAGGTATGTATAATTTGATGGAAATTTACTAATGTGGAATTAAGTTTAACCCATTATCTATGACTCGAACAATTGGGGCCCCGCACGTCGGAAATATCGTTTCCACACATGTGCACTCGTAGTGCCAAGTATCCTAAATTTCATTAGTGAAAGAGATATTGATACGTAAGTAAATGTTTGAGACATAAAATGATGGACGATTGTTGGTTAAATAACGAGTGTTCCACATTGATAAATGAAGAAAGAAGTGTGCGAAGTGTAAGATTGAAACGGATCGGAAAAAGGATCGCGACACCACCGCAGAGCCGGGGCGCCACCACCACTATGCCGCGGTGCGGCGGCGCATGATGCCCGTAGTACACGCGGCGCTAATTGGTTGTTTGCCTACTAGAGTCGCGACGTAGCGGCGCCTTCGAGGCGGAGCCTCGGCGCTACCCAGATAGTGTATGTGCGACGGAAGTCTAAAAGTTTAGTTGATTATGGGGACATTTTGGAGCATTGAAATGTCAGTTTTTCCTCCATAAATCATTCATTATATGGCTGCATTATTTGGTGAATTAAGTGGTCATTACATGACACTTAAATGACCATTACATGAGCACTTGAAGAGACCCTATTACACTATTATAAATTGGGGCTTTGGCTCAATTTTCATCAACGAGGTTCACACTTACACTCAGATTTTCTGATCTTTTTCTTCGCTAAGCATACTTTCAAACACACAAAGGTTCTTCTTGAGAAACACTTGAGTTTCCTTTACTCATTTGTTTGATGTTGTATCATCTTGGGAGATAATTGTTCATTAACGTAAAATGATATATACATGACAATTTTGTTTTAAGGACAGAGTGCTAACACTCGAATCAACACAATTGTAACAAGTAGAGATTTAGTGTCTCTTGGTTTCAGGTTATCAAGATTAAGAAGCTTGTTGCGATTGAAATGAAGATTGAGGCGGATTCGAGAACTTCGAGCTGTTGTGGCCATAATTCTTGTTGGCTACAAGTTTGTTTCTTTTGTAACCTATAAGTTTACCTTTTGAAGCACTTATAATAGTTGTTTACTATTTCCGTACATTCATTATTTTCCATCAATCTTAAGACAAGATATGTATTAGTGCTCAAAAGATGTTTGCCGGCAGATATAGTCCCAAATCTGGCTGTGGTTTTTTTTGAAAAAAAATTTTGTTGACAGTTTTGTTAACAGTTCTAACATTATCTCTGTCAACAACAAAGTTTTCAAATCTGGTCCTTGTTTTGGCTCTCTCTTTGACGACTGTTACAAATCTGTCTCTGTCAAATGTGGGATCTCTAGATCTGTTGATGAGCTTCAAGATACTGCTGATAGTCTGTAATAACTAAGAATGGTACAATATGTCTGTAGTCAAATGAATGATATAATGTAATCTGTGCATCTATGCCATCATAGATTAAAACACGTTAAATAGAAAGTCATTCAACATCTAATTAAGTTGAGAGTGTTACCTTCTATCGACATGAACCCTCAAAATTAATGTGAGGTGGGCGAAGAGGAAAAATCACCCTTTCTATTCCGTCAAAGGAATCGCGAAAGAAACACTGCTCCTCTAGAACTTAGTCATACATATATGAGTGATTTAAAGTCTGTATAAAATAGAGGGTGGATACAAGTACGTTGTGACCTTTATTGATGAAGTCTGACGTGTTGCATCCTTTGTTTGTTGAAAAGTAAAGATGAAGCGGATGGCGCTACAAAGAAGAAGTTGAAAATCAACTAAGTCTACGGATTGAGGAATTCATAGTGATAGAGGGGGAGAATGTGAAACGTCGTTCATCAAACGGTTGCTCCTTACTCAGCTCAGTCTAACGGTGTTAGCTAAGCGCAAAGTCGCATGCCCAAATTATGTGGGGCAAGGCGATCCTTACCGCTAATGTGATTCTCAACAGAATTCCACATAAGGATAAGGATAACCCTCCATGTGAAATATGAAAAGGATCTACTCTGAATGTTGTGATGTGGGGTGGCTTGGTAGAGATTGGAATACCGAAATAGGTCAAGTTAGACCTAAGACTGTAGATTGAATATCCATTGGATCTGCAAATATTATCTCATCTTGGTGTCAAAGATTGTTAAATTCTTTGAAGATAACTTTCTTTGAGAAGGGAAAAGAAGTAATTGCTCGAGGTTAACAAAAACCTATGAGTGACTAACTGTCTGGACTAGACGTTCCATATCCACATACTTAGAAGTTGCTAACTATCCGGAATTTAATATTCTAGATTTGCAGAACTTAGAGATTCTAGATGTTGAACCGAAACAGAGCAAAAAGGGGATAAAGACTTATTCCAAGCCTTCTAGCTTGAATGGTTGAGAATGAACCATAGATAATTAACAAAAGCGCTGCTTTGTAAATAAGCTAAATAAAGAGAAATATACTTCATCGCATAAAACCATACTTGTGTGATGGTTGATCTTTCTCCGGGAAAAGAACCTTTGAGTTGTAAAAGTGGATACTCAAATTGAGTACAAAGTAGATGTATCTATTGGCGAGTATAAGGCCTCGGCTATTTGGACACGTTCTCCTCTATGAATAGCTTAACATCCAGGGCCATAATTGTCTTGCGTGACATGGATGGTAAGACAACCTTCCTAACCGGAGAGTTGGTTTGGTGGACTGTTGGGCTTCTTCCTGAAATTTTGTTGTGGTCCTTGAAATGTTTACATTTTGGTCCTAGAAGATTCAGATAAAACTGAAACAATGAATCTGACTATAAAAACATTGACTCCGAAGTTAGAAAACCAATAATTGAAAAACCAACATTCTGAAAGTGGAAGAAGAAATTTATATGGAACAACCCGAGGGGTATGGGATTCCAGGGCAAGAGAAGAAAGTCTATCGACTTGTCAAATATCTGTACAGGCTGAAATAGGCCTGTTATACCCCGTATTTCCAGAGTATGTACGTGAGGGCGTACGTATATAAATTTAAGCCTTAAGGTTGGCAAGGCTCGAAATTTGTACACAATCACAGAAAGAATCGTTTTTAAGAAGCGTTTTACTAAACTTGCGAAGGGAAAATTCCGGCTATGTCATTTATAATTTTGCGGATTTTTACGAGAGGCGAAACATTTTGGACCAGCGGGAGGGTGGCGTGTGTCACCTCGCATTGGCGTGAATTAGAGGCGGCGATTGGGCGAAATGGGGCTTTGGGTTAGGTAGGATATTTTTGTGTAGTTGGTGTGGTAGATGGATAAGGTACACGTGGTTGAATCCTCGCTACTACACTTGCATGGCACTTGGCAGCCGTCTTGGCCGTTGGTTGGCCGTTGGTTGGCTTATAAATCTCCCAACGAAGACTTTCTTCGTCAAAAATCATTTTCCAAGTCTTGAAATCCCTCCCCTTTGTGAGTTGTATTCGTCAAGCCCCACTTTTTGAGAAGCCTTGGCCGAGAGGGTACTTCCACTCTGAGTGGTGTGGCGAAGTACCCCCATGCCTTGTAGTTTTCGTATAATATACACTCCGCTTGGTAGAAATACTCTCAGTATTGTTATAATACCAAAATACCTTGGCCCAAATACCTTATAGTATTCGAGTTACACACATACTAAAAGCAGGAAAATACTACTATACTTTCCTTTAGCCACTAAGCGAAACCACATGGAAAAATCTCCATAATTGGTTGGAGTACTAAGTAGAAGTTGTGTAGAACTTCTAAGGGTTTCTTGGAGGCGGGTGGGCGCACGGAGTAGGAGCTAAACCTTGCTCGGGATCGACTTTAAACTTGGATAATTTTGGGGCTTACAGGGTAAATAATTCTATCCTTCTATTGTAATTGGAGATTACATCTTTGTAGTATTATTGAAAATGAATATAAGATTCATAGAAGAGAATTGAGCGTAATAGAAGGATATTACGGATAAGACTTGAGCTGAAATCACATCGGAAGAATATTTAAGTAGAAGATTAAAGCGTACTTACATAGGGCCGTATTCTGATGATCTTATAACCTTTATTGGTTGGTATTCTGCGAGTAGCATGTACTCTTGGGAAGGTGGACAAGGCTAGCGGGTTTTAGTCGTGGGCGTTTTGCTAATAGTCGATAATCGTCGCGAGGTATGTGATTCTTCCTATACTCTTGGCATGATATTTTAAAGGAATATATATAGTGCGGTGAGCGTCGTGTGGCAATGTCTTTTGACTTAAGCTGAATAATAAGAATGCGGAAGTATTTTACAAGAATATATATATATATAGTACGGTAGGCGTCGTGTGTTAGCGAATATAGTTTTACGGCAATGTCTTTTGACTTAAGCACGAATAATAAGAATCTTGAAGTATTTCAAAGAATTAAGAATCCTTTTTGAAAGAAGAATAATACTTGGTTTAAAAGCTTAAGAGTTATACTAGCTTTATGGGAAGTTAGGTATAACGACTTAAGAAGATAAAAGAATGATTTATTGATTTTAAAAGTTAAGAGACTTGATCTTAAAGATAAGAGACTTGACTTAATTGAATTAATATGAATTTTGTTAAAAGTCACGAAACCTCGTTCGTGAGTAATGAGTACTTGGTTTTTAAAAGGAATAATGTTTCTTGATTTGGAAATCGAATAAGTATCGAACAAACCACTGCAGCGCTAATAAAGGGAAATGTATTGAATAATTAAGTATTATTAAAACCAGTAGAAACCTCCATCTGCATAGAAGCTAAGATGAGACAAAATGATATTACATTTCCTAGATCATGGCTGCTTTAATAAGATTGTTATGAACAAAGAATAACCTACTCACACATAAGACATATGTTTCTCAAATGGTTTTAAAGGATTAAAACTATGAACTACGAAACCTTTTCGAAAATGAGAAACTTGAGCATTTGAAATTAGGCAAACTTGAACGTTTGGAAAATAATGTTGTTACTTGATTTTACAAAGGGAAGTGTTTTGGTTTACTTAACAATGTTAGTCACTCTATTTTTTATACTACGAGTATCGGGTGACCTTTGTAAAAGAAATGGATCTTTAAAAAGGAATTTAACGTACGTAGTACTTTAGGGTTAAAACCCGGACTTTGACATAAAATGAAAGTACCTTGAGTTGTGTATAACTTGCCTATGCTTGTTGTTGTGAAACTTGTCTATGCTTATTTATGATAGCCTTTGTTGTGCAAGAATTGTGTTTCTATACTACCGCGTCTCTCGATGGAGGGTCGGTTGACTTGTTGAGAACTTACTTGGGCGTCTGCGGCGGTGGAGAATTCCGCGATGCGCTCGCATTGATAGTGTTATTCCATGGACTAGCTCTCCGTGAGGTTTTCTTGTTCGGCCTTGGTATCACGGTGGTGGCTTTCGTGCTTGCCCGTCTCGTGGTGATTCGGCCTTAGTACAGTAGTTAGCCCTCGCACTTGCCCGTTCATTTTAGTGTGAAGTCTCGTGATCTGACGCTTGGTATCTGGTAGTTAGCCTCGTACTTGCCGGTCGACTCGTGACACGGCGCGGTATCTGGTAGTCGGCTTTCGTACTTGCCGCGTATCAGCTTAGTGGTTTGGATGTTTTGTGACGAAGTCTCGTGACACGGACTTGGTACTTGGTAGTTAGCCCTCGTACTTGCCCCGGTCGACTCGTGACCACGGCGCGGTATCGGTAGTCGGCTTCGTACTTGCCCGTGTCGACCGTGGTTTGGTTGTATAGTATTGTTAGTGCGGCTTTGGCATCGGTAGGACTTGGTGTTGGTGTACTTCTTGGGGTTATCATATCATAGACTGCCGGCAGTGAGGAAGGTATTCCACGGGCATGATTGATGTTGTGGGCGTGAGACCCATAATTATATTTGAGTAATGACTTGGAGGGCGTGAGTCTACGGCGATATAAGCATTATATGTGTGTCTTGTAGTTTGGTTATCATACATGTCTCCTGCTTTTATAGACTATTATGATTTCATTTCTGATATTTTGATTTCACATACTTGGTACTGTTATGCGACCTCGCCCGAAGTGCGTTCATCTGCGAGTAAAGGTCATCGGTATCGATTCGCATAGGATCACGTTTAGCGTATTGGGAAGCTCAGTTCCTTGGAGGCTTATCTTTTGGTATGTTACCACAGTGCATGGGTTCTTGTACATTCGGGGTATGGCGGGGCCTGTCGTCATAGTTGTTGTAAAAATCTTAAGTGCATGCCTTTGTTGTGGCGGGGTTGTAAGGTTTATGCTGTTCAAAGGTCGATATATATATATCTTTGAAAAGGCAACCGTTTTGGTTGGCCTATTTTCTTTATCTTGATCCATATCTATTTGTATGTTTAAGTTTTTATTTTATTTGGTTTTCTCGATGTTGTATCACTAGGGTGCGGGTAAGGCACGATCACGAACAGTTCGGGTCGTGACAAGGCCCCAAAGAAATGGCACGAAAACTTTGGTAAAACTCTACTATCAAAGGGTTTCTCCATTAATGAGTGTGACAAATGTGTACATGAAAGGTAATTCTGACTCGTTCGTCATAATATGCATCTGCGTAGACGACATGTTGATCATATGAAGGTCCTAGAGACTAAGGGTATGGATATTGCGGAAGACTTCTTAGGAATTGGGATTTCTAAGACATCTAACAGACTGGTCTAATTCTAAACTCATTTGTGAGGTGTTTGACAGTCTCGTTGAAGTCACCAATGGATATGAATCATAGAATTGATTGAAATCATGGTGCGCCCATATACCAGGAGCGATATGCACAGGTCACGTGTAGTTCAATATATTTTACACACTACAAATGATCTGATATCATCTTAAAAAATAGATCAGTTGAACTATGGTTTACTCGTGACTCTGGAAATGATCGATAGAAGACGTTAAATCGAATATGACGATATCTTAAATATTAACTTATCTACTATTATGGTATTCTGGATGTCCAGCGGTTCTAGGAGAACACATTGATGCAAACTGGACATCAGACTTGAAAAACACCAATTGGATGTATGTGGTGCGTCTTTGAAAATCCTCTAAGAAAACTTGCATCGTCCGATTCGTGATGAAATCAGAGTTTATCACTTTGAACAAAGTATGCAAATAAATTCAGCAACTTCACGACCTCTTAGAGATTCCGCATTAGGAGAAACTTCGTGCCTTAATCGATTATACACTGTAGGGCACGGATGACGGCGTCTAGACATATTTGTCCGTATGACAGTTGATCGTCATGGGTGTTACCTCATTGATTATTAATCAAGGATATAGCAGACCTTTTAACTAAAGGACTATCCGAAGATCAAGAATTTTGCATGTATAGGGGAATGTACGTAAAACCCAAACAATAAGAATTGATATGGTGGATACCCAACCTTACTGACTGGAGATCCCAGGAATTAGATTCAATGGAAAAAATAAATCGTAAAGGTTCAGTTGAATGCTTCGGTGGAAGCAAAAACTGTTATACCCCATATTTCCAGAGTATGTACGTGAGGGCGTACGTATGCAATTTGAGCCTTAAAGTTGGCTAGTTTCGAAATTTGTACACAACACCCGATTAGAGTCGTTTTTTAAAGCGTTTCCACGACTTTCGTAGGAAAATTCCGGCTATGGCATTTTTAATTTTTACGGATTTTTAGAGGCGAAACATTTTGGACCAGCGAGAGGCGACAACTTGTCACCTCTAATTGGAAGGAGTGGGCGGCAAAAGCTAGCCGCTGCACGTTTTTGGTGTTGCATTTTTGGTCAAGGGTTAGGTAGGATATTTTGTGTAGATGGATAAGGTAGCACATGGCTAAATCTTGGCCTTACACTTGCTATGCACTTGTCTTCATCTTGGCCATTGGTTGGCCTTCACTTGACTATAAATGCCCTCTAAGTTGAAGACTTTCTTCGTCCTCACTTGAGCAATCTACCTAAGTCTCAAACACTCCTCCTCTCTTGTTCTCTCGTCCACCACACCTCCACTCTTGAAGGCCCCTTGGCGAAACCTACCCCACACTTGTAGTGGTTAGCGTGGTAGGGTACCACTGCTAGTTGTTTTCGTATAATACCCCTTGTTGTGGTATAGAAATACTCTCTAGTATTGTTATAATGCCCGAAATACTTTGTGAATACCTTGTAGTACTTTCCAAGGTACCACTTTTACAAGCCAGAAAATACTATTATACTTCCTCGATCCAAGCGAAACCCTAAGTAAATCTTCACCGTAGTTGAAGTTATAAGTAGAAGTTGGTTAGAACTTCTAAGGGTTGGTTGGGCGGTCGGAAGCCTTGAGTAGGAGCTAAACCTTGCTCGGGATCGACGTATAAACTCGGATAATTTTGGGCTTATCGAGGTAAACACTCTTGACCTTACATTGTAATTGGAAATTACATGTTGTAGGAATATATAGTTGAAGTATACTATATATAGAACTGAACATTATAATTGTCGGCAATGTCTTTTGACTTAAGCACGAATAATACTTACAGCGATGTCTTGCGACTTAAGCTGAATTTTAAGAAGTGGTACTGTAATTACATAGGGTGTATTCTGATGAACTTGTGTATAGTATTCTTTGTGGTAGAATTGTACGTCAGGTCGGACGTGCAAACCCCACTGGTTGGCTTGGTAGCCGGCCTCGATAGGAGGAGATTTCTGTTGTTGCGGGGAAATCTTCTTGAATTTTTACGTAGAATATTCTACGTCGGGATCTAAAGATATTAATAGGCGCTTTGTGGCCTCATAGGTTGTAGTACTACGTGTGGGTGACAGCTTGGCGAGAGTGTGGCCAGCGGTTTGAAAGTACTTGGGCGTTTTGCTATTAGTCGATAATGTCGTCGCGGTATGTGAACCTCTTCTATCTGTTCTAGCATGATATGTGTATAACTATGTAATGCGGTGAGCGTCGTGTGTTTAAAGTATTTGATTGGTTTGAAACATAAAGTGTTATAACGGCTTTATGGGTAGTTAGTTATAACGACTTTATGTAGGTAAGAAAATGCTTTGTGGTTTCAAAGGGTGGCGATTTGACTTATAACAGTTTGATGTGTAGTAATACTTGGCTTTGAAAACATAAGAGTTGTACTAGCTTTATGGGAAGTTAGGTATAACGTCTTAGAGTGATAAAAGAATGGAGTTCTTGATTTTTAGAAGATAAGAGACTTGACTTAATGGTATTAATATGAATTTTGTTAAAAGTGTGAAAACTTCATTCGTGAGTAATGAGTACTTAGTTTTAAGAGGAATAATGTTTCTTGATTTGAAATCGGAATGAGTATCGACAAACCAACTGCGGCGTAAATAAAGGAAAATGTATTGAATAACGCAGTATGGTATTAAAACCATTAGAAACCTCCATCTGCATAGAAGCTAAGATAAGACAAAATGATATTACATTTCCTAGATCATGGGCTTAATAAGATTAATTATAAACAAGAATAACCTACTCACATATAAGACATATGTTTCTCAAAGCGTTTAAAGGAGAATTATGTTTTAAAGGATTTAAAACTATGAACTCTGAAACCTTTTCTAAAATGAGAAACTTGAGCTTTTGAAATTAGGCAAACTTGAGCGTTTGGAAAATAGGGTTGTTACTTGATTTTACAAAGGAAAGCATTTTGGTTTACTTAACAATGTTAGTCACTCTATTTTTATACTACGGGTATCGGGTGACCTTCGTAAAAGAAATGGATCTTTAAAGGAATTTAACGTACGTAGTACTTTAGGGTTAAAATCGGACTTTGACATAAAATGAAAGTACGCTTGAGTTGTGTGTAACTTGCTTATGCTTGTTGTTATGAAACTTGACCGTATTACGTGTGATAGCCTTGTTGTGCAAGTCACGTGTTCTACTCGACTCTGGGTTCGTCAGGGAATGTATTTCACTCGACTCTGGGTTCGTCAGGAATGTATTTCACTTGATTAGGTTCATCCGAATGTATTTCACTTGATTAGGTTCATCAGGAATGTATTTCACTTGATGGCCAGGTTCATCAGGAAGCGTATTTCACTTGACTCTGGTTCGTCAGAATGTATTCCACTCGTCTTAGGTTCGTAGGATGAGCAGAATGTATTCCACACTTTTCTATATTGGGTCCATAAGATGGGTAGAGACACGATATCGTATCACATGATTTGTACCTAGGCTGCGGTGAGGAAGGAGTTCCAGGCGTGAGGATGACTTTGAGGCGTGAGTCACGACTTGACATGGCTTTTATGTTGTGAGCTTAGTTTGGTTATCATCATGTCTCTGCTTTATATAGACTATTATGATTTCATTTACTGATTTTCTGATTTCACATACTTGGTACTGTTATCTTGACCTCGCCGGAAGTGCGTTCATCTGCATGAGTCAAAGGTACATCGTGTCGATCCGCTTATAGGATCACGTTTCGTGTTGAGAAGCTCGTTCCTTGGAGGCTTATCTTTTGGTATGTTACCACAGTGTAGTTTCTTATACATTCGGGGTATGGCGGGGCCCTATCCCGTCATATTGTTGTAAAAATCTTAGAAGTGCATGTATTTGTTGTGGCAGGGTTTGTAAAAAGGATAATTGTTCGGGTATTTATGTATATATGATGAAGGCAACTGTTTTGGTTGGCCTGTTTATTTATCTTTTCTCTTAATTCATGTTCATGTTTTTATTTCCGCTGATTTTCTCTGATGTTGTATCACTAGGGTGCCCGGGGTAAGGCACCAGTCACGGGCCCGGGTTCGGGTCGTGACAAAAACACTTTGGATGATGATTTCTGTAAAAAACATGAATCCAAAGTCGTTCCCGCGATAGAACTTTAAGTGCTACATGCATGGTGGATAGAGGTTAAATTTCCAAAACCTGGGAAAACTTTTAATGGTGTCTAACACTTGTGAAGTGGATATGGCAGGATACCTTGTAGGAGACCACCTATTTTAAGTGCAAAGACATGCCACCTCAAATGAATCCACTTAAGAATCCAAGTGTGTCCACGACCACAACGGATAAAATATTAAGAAGAACAGAGTAAGGAAAGTTGTTGTGTTGATACCATTGTCTTGGCTTACACTAAACACTGATTGTTCAAGGCATCCGTTATTTATCACGATGAAAGTAATTACGATGGTATTCAACTATGGAAGGTTAAGCTAAGGCTACCTATCCGGATCTGACATCGATCCGTCGAGTGATTGCTAGAAAGACACCTTGTGAGTGCGCCAAAATCTCTTTCAAGAGGGGATTGTTGAAAATGTACTAATGTGGAATTAAGTGTAACCCATTGTCTATGACTCGGACAATTGGGGCCCCGTACGTCGGAAACATCATTTCCACACACGTGCACTCGTAGTGTCAAGAATTGTAAATTTCATTTGTGAAAGAGATATTGATACGTAAGTAAATGTTTGAGACATAAAATAATGGACGAGTGTTGGTTAAATGATGAGTGTTCCACGTTGGTAAATGAAGGAAGAAATGTGCGAAGTGTAAGATTAAAACGAGTCGAAAAAAGGGTTGCGATGCCACCGCGGAACCGGGGCGCCACGACGCCACCACCACCAGGGTCAAGGCGCCACGGCGCCCCATGGTCTGAGCCGCAGCGCTAATTTGTTGTTTTCCCACTAGAGTTGCGGAGCCTCCGAGGCCGAGCCGCAAGGCTACCCAGGCAGTGTCTGTGCGACGGAGGTCCAACAGTTTGGCTGATTATGGGGACGTTTTGGAGCATTAAAATGTCAATTTTTCCTCAATAAATCAGTCATTATTTAGCAGCATTACTTGGTGAATTAAGTGGTCATTACATGGGCACTTGAAGAGACCCTATTACACTACTATAAATTGAGGCTTTGGCTCAATTGTTCATCACTTGAAGCTTACACTCAGATTTTCTGATCTTCTTCTTCTCTAACCATACTTTCAAACACTCAAAGGTCCTTCTTAAGAAACACTTGAGTTTTCTTTGCTCATTTGTTTGATGTTGTTTTATCTTGGGAGACAATTTCCTATTAACGTAAAAGGGTATATACGGGGCAATCTTGTCTTAAGGATAGAGTGTGAACACTCGACTCAGCACAATTGTAACAAGTAGAGATTTAGTGTCTCTTGGTTTCAGGTTATCAAGATTAAGGAGCTTGCTGCAATTGGAACGAAGATTCAAGACGGATTCAAGAACTCAAGAGTCTGTTGTGGTCATAATTCTTGTTGACTACAACTTTATTACTTTTGTAACCTTATAGTTTACCCTTTCGAAGCACTTGTAATTGTTGTTTACTATTCCCGTACATACATTGTTTTCCATCATAAATCACTAAAAAAATATTATATCATTAACCAACATGATTATTTTGTTTTCGTTGCAATAAATAATCAAACTAACGTACAAGGAACTATACATTCGAGTCAAAAAAAGTAATTGAAAAAAGGGATCAAAATTCTTTTCAAATTTATCGTGCATCAAGCGGTCACTATATTACTACTACTAGTACTAGTAATAATAATAGTTGGAGGCCTAAAACTAGGGATGGTAGTGAGTCGGGTTTGGGGCGGGTTTTGGGATTCTCATACTCATACTCTATCCATTACCCACTGGGTATATAATTTTTCATACCCTTATTTGTCCATTTCGGGTATTGGGTATTCGCGGGTACCCGCAGGTTATATAATTCCTCTGATAAAATATAAAAATCTACAAATTTCATAAAATATATTACCAAATAAATTTCATAATTACAAATACAATCAATGTTCTATGTAAAAAATTGTCCAAACACTAATGTCATATGAAAAATACAATGCAATTACATCAAACATGTCTTCAAGATCTTAAAACTTTTAGTGTGCTTCTCCATAAATCTATGAAAAACAAAAGAAGGAAAATGATAAAAAAGAGATTATATAGAATCGAAATTCCTTATTATAGGGAGAAAGAAAGGAGAGGCATTGGGGCTTACCAGTAAAGAGAGAACGACGTGTCGGTGAGACACTGAGGTCTGAGGCTTGAGGTTGAGAGAGGATAAGGAAGAGAAGAAGTGATGTATTTAGGGTTCTTAACACATTAAAACTACATAGTTTTGTTTTAAACTATGTAGTTTAGGTGGAGTTATTAGTATATATATATATATATACTAATAATGTTAATAAGCATCACAAACTAATATAGTTTTAATTATTCATGTTAATTGTATGTTAAAGATTATATATTTTTATTATATAGTTTATTATTATTATCTATATTGATACTTAATTTAACAAAGATAATAGAAAAGTACTAGCGAATTGGGGAAAATAAGCCTACCAATTTTGAAAGTTCAATTTTTGCGTCTTTGTGAAATTAAATCAAATTTATGAGACTCCTCAGAATCAATTTCACATTGCAAAGTCGAATGAATATCGAGTGAGTACTCTCTATACACTTCATATAACAAGGATAATAGAAAAATATTAGCGCATTGGAGAAAACGTACCTACCAAATTCTGAAAAATTTGTTTTTTTGCGTCTTTGTGAAATTAAATCCATTTTATGAGTCTTCTAAGAATAAATTTCACATTGTAAAGTAGAATGAATATAGAGTGAGTACACTCTATACACTTCATATAACAAGGATAATAGAAAAATATTAGAGAATTGGAGAAAACGAACCTGCCAATTTCGAAAATTTGATTGTTTGTAGTTATGAAATTAAATCCATTTAATACGCATGAGAATCAATTTCACATTTCAAATTCGATAGAGTGGGTACTCTCTATAGAGAAGAATTAAATATCTATCTAATTATTTAGTACGTTGAGACGAAATAATTAATTAATTGAGTCATATAAGGATTATATAATATTAAAATATATTTTTACACTTAATAATTAAATTAAGGTCCTCCATTTATTATCTTTATAATTATAATTTATAAGCTAATATATATCACTTTATAATTATATATATATATATATATATATAAGGAATTGCGTATTATTTAATTATCTTTTAATTATTCAATTCCTTATATACCAGTTCCTTCCCTATTTATTATCCCCTTTAGATCATCGGCCTAACTTGGTAAGTAAAGGAAGATTAACTTACAAACTAAGGTTCCAAGTTACGGAAACCATAATTATAAGGTTCTGTAGGAATTTAAGTGCAGGAATTTAATTGCAGTAGGTGGTAGAACCAACCATATTGCAGTAATTAATAATTAAAAACGTGAATTTAAATGCAATAATTTAAAGAACATAAATATTTTAAAAGATTTAGGAGGTAGTACCATCCATAATCATATTATTCAAAACTTTAAAATACTTACAAGGAATTTAATTCCGAACGGTATATTTGTTCATATACCATATTCCAGTAGTTGGATTCTGCAAAAGTGATATCACATTGGTAAGTGATAGAACTTTGTGCGTTCTGTTTTGCGGAGTGTGATGACTTATAGTGGCTCAAGTGGTTAACCTGGTACCCCCGGGAACCACAATCCATGATATGGTTCATATGGGTCATATGGGACATATGAAGATATTTGGGAATATTTAGAATTCCGGGTAAGGTATTTTGAGGAGTTTAGATCTTCATAGACTCCCTGAGGTCATATGAAGGACGGAAAATTTGGGAATTTAAGTAACTAACCTACTAAGGGGATAACTTGAAAGAACTTCAAAACTCTAGAGAGAAGGAAGAGAATTCTAAACTAAGGAAAGAAAAAAGCTTGAGAAACTAAGGGAGAGGGGTTCTCCTTTTATAGGAGAATTACAAAGTGGGAATTTACTATTACAATAATATTTAATTAATTAAACTATTCATTCGAGTGCTGAATGATGTCATGCATGACCTCATTGTTTTTGTCTTCATTTCGAATCTGTTTTTACTATTGAGCACGTATTTTTGTCGGGTTTTTTGTCAATTATTCCTCCGGAATTTTTGGTATTTCTTTGTCAATTATTTCTCCGGATTTTTCGGCTTTTCTTGGCAGTATCTAGAATTCACTGTTGCCGAAATAGGACTATTTTCATTTTCAATTCCGGGTTCTTCCTCTTCTGTTGAAGAGCTCTGTTTTGATGATGATGGTGCAAATTTCTGAAGTATGGCTTGCATTTCCTCTGGAGTTTTAGCTTCTGCAAGCATTGAGGTCATCTGAGATTTTTGCGAAAGGAACTGGGTATGCTCCTTTGATTGGAATGGCGACTGTGGTATCTGGGGAGGTGCCTGTAAAGGAATGGGTTTATTATCATCTATCCATTGCTGGACATTTGGTGGTGCGAGGCTCCTTGATATTTTAAAGTTGTCCCACCATCGGATTTTAAACCTTCTTCGGATGACTGGTATTTTGTCATCTGAATAGTCTACAAACCATGTGAATACCCATGGTAAATGGAATTTTGTATGGAAAAGGTGCAAATGTATAAATCTTTTTTCTTCCTCTGAGGGTTTAAATTGGGATTTGAAGAGGCTAAAAAATTTAATGACTTCGGATTTTTGTATATCCAGGGTAGTTCCGAATTGTTCCCACCAAGAATTCCACCAAGTGGGAAATTGTGAAGCATTGGTAATCCCAATAATTAAAAGGAATATCAAAGAGGGCTCGTTTTGTGGGAGCTTAGGAAGTTTATGAGTTTTGATAAGTCATCCCCGATGAATGAGGAAGCAATTAATCGGTGTATTTTGCGGATCGAATAAGAGGGATCTGGATTGTTATTGAAAAAATTAACTTTTGTTGTTGTTGATCCTGTTATTTCAAGGATAGCCTGATAAAAATATGGGGGTTTTAAAGTATCTCATGATTTATAAAACCATTTTGATCCAAAATAATTTTGTAGTGCCAAAATATGGTCTTTATTAAAATATCATTTTTCAAGAGTTACAATGTTTTGAAAAAACGGTTTTATGAAAAAATCCGGAGCGGGTTTTTTGGGCACTTGTGGTGTCACCAGCTGGTTTTTGGAAAATTGTTTTTGAGAAAGGTTTTTTGAAGATTCTTCTTTCTCGATTTTGGTATTTAAAAATTCATTTCGAGAAGGGGTTTTTTGAAGATTCTCCTTTCTCAATTTTAGTAGGAAAATTAGAGACTTTTTTCTCTATTTTTTCGTGGATAATTTCTTCTTTAGGAATTTGTAGTTGCCTTAGTGCCTGTTGTAATTCCGGAGATTTTGCAAGAAGCTGAAAGAGGTTTTCAGTCGTTAATTTGTGTGGTATTTGCTGGTGTTTTCTGCACAGATTCTGTGCTGCCGGAATTTTCTCGTTCTTCTATCATAACTGCATCATACCAGGACATGGGTTTTTCTGGGGAATTTTTTTTCTTTCTTTATTGGTTTAGGAACGATATTTTGGGGTTTATTGGGAGCCATGAAATTTTCTTCTTGCTGATGGTGCGGCGGTGGGTATTTATTGAGGAGGATTTCTTCTGTCGGTTTGGAGTAAGGATCTACATGCTGTATCTGATGTGTCACGTTCACGCATATCTTTCCTTGATATTTTGTGATTGTAGGCTATACACCTGTTATTCGGAAAATTGTAGGACATTTTGTGGCTTTTGTCAGGGGTTTGGAAATAATCACGGACCAGGATTCCTGAAAAAAATTCTTTAAAGATTAATTTGGAGAAAATTAATTTTAATGCAGGGTTTTGAAAACATGTATGATTTGAAAATTTATTTTGAAGAGGGGATTTGATCTCATTATTAATTGGGTGGTCAGAAAAATCATTTTTTAATTCTCGTAAATAATATGATTTTTTTTATGTATCGAGCACGTTTTTATGAGATCGAGATCTTTTGTTTTTGGTGTTGATATAAATTGGAATTTTAGTTTCTTGTTATTAAAATTAAATGATATAGTCATATTTTTTACTTTGTAAGGAGTGATTAGATTCATAAATGGTGTCCCTAGGATTATGGTATTGTGAATTTCTTTAACTAGGATAAACGATGTTGCTATCAAAATTTCATCATTTATGATTGACGTCTTGGTTTTATACCTAATTTCTAATTTAAAATTATTAGCAGCTGCTAATGAATCTTGTGTTTCTTCTAGGAATTTTTTAGGTATTATACCGGTTTTTATGCAGTTTAAGTCTACACCTGTGTCAAAGAGGGCAACAGTTGTTATTCTAAAATTATCTGGAAATTTTAGTGTTATTTTTATTAAAAAAAAATTGTTGTTATTTAAATGTCTGATCGAAATCTTAAGGATTTCTCCTAGATTTTCTATCAGATTATTATTTGGATCATTGGGATTTTCATAATCGGATTTTTCTGAGTCATAGTTATCTGGAACGGGGTTTTGTTTCACACTTGTAACGACCCAGTTGGTCGTTTAACACTTTAACACTACAGAAGAAGTAGGGACTTTAGGGTATTTAAATTATTGAAATTTTGATATATAATTTGTACAAGAAATTAGTTAAGTGGGCCAAGCCCACTACCCCAGTAGACAACGAGAAACAAAAGGGGGAAGGGGGAGGAAAAAACACAGGAAAAGGGAAAAGAAAGGGGAGGGGGAGACGCGCAGCAGCAGCAAGAGTGCTCAATCAGGTTCAGGTTAGATTCTATATTACATGGTTGAGTTAATTTATTATTGATCCTTATAATAACGTGTTATAGAATGAAATCAGACTTCAAAGAGGTCATTACACGGAAATTCTAAAATCCACTTGAATAGAGAAACTTGAGAGATGTAACATGACATAATGATTACTGCAGCACATTAAACGTGAAAACTGTATAAATCTGTAAGGAATATAAAAGTATGGGCTGAATGAAAGTAGTATATTACTTTGTTCCCGTAAGTTTAAGATTTTACGGGGATGAATCCGACTTATGGTTTGAAAGTTATGACTGTTTGAAGTTTCTGCCTCGTTTTACCGAAACCTAGGCGACTGTTGACACCCAATTTTGACCCTCCCGTCCAGACAGTAACTATAAAATTAGACTAATTTTGTAAAATAATTTTTTAGGATTTTTATAATAAAATGCAGCAATAAAACATTAATACAAGCACAAATAAACAATTTAATAATGGCATCGCATCTTACGTAGAGTTTCAAGCACTTAGAGTCCCGCGTCCGCGTTAATTGATTTCAAGCTCTTTAAGTAATTCTTAAATAATTAATAAATACATAAAATAAATAATTTAGCAATAACGTCGGTCGGTAGCATAGCGCATTTATTAATACAAGAGAATTTCATAATCATTTGTAATTTAAAATCAATTCTAATCTAATACATGCATTTTAATAATGCGCATTTATAAAAGTTTTAAAACAATTCTTAAAAATCATACTTGCATTTAGCATTTAAATAATCTAATCTAAACTCGATTCAATTTTTAGATTTTAAGCGATAGTGCGTTCTAAGATATTAAGCACTAATGGCACACCTGCATTTATAACGATTAAATTAATAAAGCACCTAATTAATTAAGCACCTAAAATTAAATACCTAATACTTTAAAACTAACTCCAATTAATTAATACACTTACCTAAATTTATTAGCTAATTAATTAACTATCCTTAACTAATTAAATGCCACCTAATGTACAATTTAAGCAAATTTCGTACCGCGTGCCCGAATCTCGTCGACCACCTGGGCTCCATTCCATTTTCCTTATTTCCTAAGCCCACGCCTAAGCCTTGACTTCCGATTAAGCGCCACATACCTTACCCTGCAAGCAAGCGGAACAAAAAAGCGAAACCCTAAGCCTTCAATCGCGCGCCCATCCGACCCGGATATCCTCGCCGGATTTTTGAAAGTCAGCGACACTTTCCTTGCCCACACACACGTCTCTAACGATTTCTTACCATAAACCAGCACCCAAATATCACACAAATCAGCACAGAATCTCGTCAAATCAAGCACAAATATCAGCCCTTACTATTTACCTAACTTGGAACTCAAATGGGGGCTATATAAGCACATGCAAAGGGCAATCGAAAGGGAGCCACCGATAGCACAGTAGAGTTCATTTCAGGGGGATGGCATCAACTTAGGACAGACAGCAAGAGAGGGTCGAACATAGAGCGAGAGAGGAAGATAGCAATCATTTTACACCTTAGCGGCGGTTAAGAAAGCGGGAGAGAAGTCGATAGCGATGTACGATGAAGCGAGTCGGAAGTCGAGCACAATAGTCGCAAATCAGTAGGTATCCTCAATAAACAAGTTCTACCTCTTTCAATCGCATCGCAATAACCCGTCGTGGAATGACGACTTGATCGCTGCCGGGTCATTGTCGGAGAAGGTAAAGCCATTCCTTTCATGTTTTTATGTGATTTACATTTAGTGATGCATGAGCATTATATGCTTTACTAATGTGTTTAATGCCACTTAATTGTGTGTGTATGATTTGAAATCTGATTATGTATTGTAAATCTTGTTAGATTAATATGTAATTAAGTTGGTTTAGCAAAATTAAGTGTCGAACATGTTTAATTGAGACTTGTTATTTGTTTGGAGTTCTTAGGTTTATATTCTGCTTTGCTGGGTTGAAGAAAATTGTTGTGCCCCTGCAACTTCTTGCTTTGTACTTTCTCTGTTTGGATTAAGTCATCAAACTGATACATCTGATTAAAACTAAGACCTTGATGGCGTATACTATAATGTTTGATTTCCATTTGGTTAATGTATGTGTGTATAAGTCATCAAACTGATACATCAGATTAAAACTAAAACCTTGAATTGCTGGCATATGCCTATAATGTTAATAGGGGATTAGAAGATATTTGTAATGTTGCCTTACTGTCACAGTATAACTTGACTGGTAGTGTGATTGGTATTTTTAGATCTTGCAGTAAATTAACTAGCCAAATTACTTCTGCAACTGCTATCGTCATGTTCCTATACTCAGCGTTTACTGAACTTTACTGATGTGTTTGTATTTTTATTTCCATGAGATCAAAGAACCTCCGGTTGCACAACATAACCTGAGTCTAAAATGGCTTTTTTAAGACTTGTTAACTTAAATACTTGTGTCGTGGTGGATCTGCCACCCTTGTCAATCTTTCTTAAGTTTCTAATTTATGCGTATCAATTGCGTGTTTAAAGCACGAATCTGTTTTAAAATGGAGTGCAGCCCTCTTTATTTACTCAGCCCGCATCTGCCGGATAGAACTGTTGGGTGTCGTGGGTGATATTAGAGGCTGATTTGCGCTGCTTACATACCTGCCCGTCCTTATTTCTTTTATCACCTGCCGGCTGCCTTCTCTTAGCATTGCAATAGTGTTCCTTTGCATTTTTGCTCAAGCCACAGGCGGCTTTCCTTTTAGCTCTTTGAGTCATTGTGACATGTTATGGGCTCGTTCAGTATTTGTATCAATTATCATTTGGGCTCGTACTAATCCTTATCTTCTCTTACTTTTGCATAGCGCCGGAGCGAAAGCGAGAGTCTCATGTGAGACTCGTCATGAGTTATGACGAAACCGGCATTTATGAGCATCTTCACCTCGCCTCAAAATCCAAAGCGCCGTGAATGACCTCGCCATTTCTTGAGTCCTTGTTAACTCGTATCCTTACCCCATTTATTTGTTGTAATTATTTGACTAATGCTACTCTAATTAGTAGGATATCTAGAATAGTTAAACCTTGAATTAATAATTAGAAGATAATTGAGTATTAGAAATTTGGCCCTTTCGATTGCTTTTAAGATTGTCATGCATGTCTAAATAATTTAACTCGCGTCATAAAACCAACATTTTGTTTCTTATTAAAACTCATATGATTTCTTATAAACTCTCGAAGTCACTTTAAAGCATCTCTTATACAATATTGTATGCGAGTTAGGCAAGATTAATCTAGCTAGCGATATACAATTAGTGTAAATAACCTTTGCGTGAACACATAATTAGTCTATAAAGCACCTAGCGTTAGCACTTTCTAGCATCTTAACATTTTGCATTCTTAGCCCTCTTTAAACTTTAGTAACATTTTAACACCTCTCTGCATTCTTTGTACTTTAGCATATAGCAACCCTTTGCCTTTAGGCACGTTTTGGCATTTGCACCCATAGCACCTTTAGCACTCTTTGCAATTCTAGCACCCTTTTTTACCTTTTGCACTTTTAGCATCCTTTATTTTAAAATTAATCTCTTAGCACCTTTTTAGCAATTTTTAGCACTCTTTTAGCATTTTAGTACTCCTGTGACCTTTTGCATTCTAGCATCTTTTATTTGCCCTTTTTATGCTTTAAGCACCTTTTCCCTTTTATACTTTAAGCACCTTTTAAACATTTTAACTTGGCATTTATTAATCGGAGGAGCTTTTATTTTGCATTTTAAACATAATAATTACCACAGGTTTGGCGGGACAACGCAAGTTAGCGGATCTTAGGGTGCCTAACCCCTTCCTCTAGATTAATAAAGAACCATATCCGAACCTCATTAAGTTTAGCGGACCATTAAAATGGAGTTAATGTTTTACTTTAAACTAGTTAAACATTTAGGTGTCTAATTCACGAACTAATTGAGTGGCGACTCATGAACCCTTAGCACTTTTGCATTTCTAACACTTTTGCATTTTTAGCACTTTAATATTTGTTTGCACTGTTAACATTTAGTTATTATTTATTTTACAACATTGCATTTTAAGCAGGAGTTTAGAAAATAAATGTCGCGGTCGAAAAAGTAGCGACAACGACACCGATATATAAAACGTGAAAACTGTACAAATACATAAGGAATATGAAAATATGGGCTGAGTAAAAGTTGTGAATTACTCTGTTTAAAATCTGTTTGATATCTTACTAATATAAATCAGACTTATGGTTTGGAAGTTATAGTGTTTGAAATTTACCTTATTTTACAAAAATTAAGCGACACAGATTTCATAGGGTTGTTTCTTTCGTAAATTTTCACCATCTACACTAAGTATTGTCAGGAGGGATTCGGTATAATAATATATCCTAGTGTTGCCTTCGATGTGGTACAATAAACACGATTTAGATTCTGAATTTAATGTTATATCATTTACAAGCGGGAGATACGAGAAAGTTGAAAGAAAGGAATGTCATTTGAAATTCCTGAAGATATGCTAATATTTTTATATGTGTAGGGGTGTAGTCATACAATTGAAATGGTAAAAATATGATTAATATAAATGTAGCAATATGAGTGTCCTTAGATTCGTATTATAACATACTTCACATATTTTCTAGATTTTAAGCGTTCAGAGGCTCTATGCAAGAGAAAGGCATTGGCTTGATTGTTCGTGCAACCCGCTCGGCATTGAGGAAGTGGCGGGGATATCATGATAGGCCTTCAAGCAGGGAGTGAAGATGAATTACTATTCGTTGGTTGACAATTTATTATGTGGGCTTGTCGCCATATGTGTTATTTTCTGTGATTATCACCTGATTTGACTTGTACTTTTTGATTGTATATTGGTGACACGTGTTGATACTTGATATCATGCCTGACATATTTTCCATATTATTTTGTGATGATGGTGAGGTGAGAGACTGAGAGTGATTGATAGCCTCAGGGTTTCTTACGTGGAGGCGGGGTGATAGCCTCAGGGTTTCTGGGAGAGCGGGAGTGATAGCCTCCGAAGTTTCTGCCGGAGAGCGGGAGTGATAGCCTCCGAGGTTTCTCTTGGGAGCGGGGTGATAGCCTCAGAGGTTTCTGGGAGGCGAGTGATAGCCTCAGGGTTTCTGCTGAGAGGCGGATAGCCTCCAGCTTCACTGAGAAATGAGTGATAGCCTCTGAGGTTTAGGGAGAGCGGGAGTGAGAGAGGTGACATTGCATTGCATTGCATTCATCCACTTTTATTTTGGTGATCATTTGGTGAATTATATCTGCTTGGTTGATTTCATTATTTCTTTCGCTTTACTTGTATATGATACGTGACCATGCACACACGAGGATCTTTCTGCTAATGCTTTGCTTGTTGGTTTCAACTTCTTCATGTGTTATCTAATCAACGCCGGCTATGATGCTTACATTACTAGTATTTGTCGCGATACTACTCTTGCTGCACTTTACCGAGTGCGAGAATACGATCGAGTTCGATTCTACGCCTCGTGGGTGATTCGCGAGTGGACATTTTCTAGTCATTCGTGAGCTACTTGATGCCTGGCCTGAAACTTCTTATTTAATTCCATTTATCTTTTGTTAATGATGCATAGATGTAATTTTCTGCATATTC